>JAFFST010048926.1:0-10107 GCA_022414735.1 Noturus placidus | reverse complement strand
AAAAAAAAAAGAGAGAAATCTATACACTCACACAACTAATAACTAAATAAATCCAGCACTGATATACAAATTAAACTAAACACTAGCAGAAAATGTAACATTTTCCTACAAAAGGCTTTTTTTTTGTTATTATAACGGAGCACCAATATTTTCAGTTTTTTCCTCCTAATTCTTCACAACTGGTGTAAAAAAAAAAAGGATACTTAAAAAAAAAAAAAAAAAGGGTTCAAGACATGTTTAAGGGTTCATTTGATAATCAAGAGTTCCATTAGAGAACCTTTACAGGATCCCCACTAACAGAGGTCTACATTTTCTAATAATAATAATCACACATTCTCTAATGTTTAGCGGTTCATTACATGCTCAACTTTATTAACGTATGTATTTAAAACATAAAATGCACACTTCAGTATTTTTCAGTATAAAGGTTAGGGATATACAGTATTGTGTAAACGTCTTATGCACCCTATTTATTTATTTTAGTACAAACATGGTTATAGAGTTTTATTTTATGACTTCTTACGGCACAAAATGAAATGTTACAGATGTTGAAAATGTTTGTACGTCAGTAAAGAAACCACTTTTCAGACAAAATAAATTAATTAATAATGAAGGCTGCTGGGTTTTGCGGCAAAAAATAAGAAGCGAGTGCGAGAGTCAAAAAGTCTCCAGAAGAACCGGGTCCGGTTCTGTAAGATGCTCAGTAAAACTAACAGCTCATTTCCTTATAAAACTGCACACGTCGCACCCGAGACTAATAATTTCTTTAAAGCAAAGGATCGTCACACCAAATATAGACTCGGTTTCATTTATTACTGTTTACTGCTCTTTAAAATATTTTTTTTTATTTTTTTTTTTAAACATAGAAGAATTTCCATTTCATTATTTTGAAGGCATCTTTGCACAGTACTGTACATAAAGACTTCGGCTATAGATATACATAGCTCCATTAAGATATGATTAATAATCATCATTATCTTGAATAATAATAATAATAATAATCCTATATGTAGAGCATTTATTAAAAAAAAAAAAAAAAGGATGTTCCATGAGTGAACATGATTTCCAGATTTCTGTGGCTTTAAAACAAAGATATTAAGAGTTTCTATATTGTTGCATGTATGGTAAAGCTCATGCTAATTCCTTAAAGTAACACTATAAAATTTTAAGTACTTAGGCTATAATTTCTGCAACCAGAAACAACTAAACATTAAGTCGCATTTTAATAAGATGTCGACTCTGTTATAACCAATATAAATGTATTACCTCAGACTTCTTTTTTTATATAGTAAGAAAACATGCTTTTATTTGAGATACAGTCAACACACTGGGCATTAGAGCAATCCAATCTCTGGTGGTCTTTACAGAAAACATCATGAACAGCACCAATTAATTTGCTGGAAATCTGAGTGTATGTTCACAGTACGTCAGGCGTTTAAAAAGATGTTCTTCTGTTACGCCTAAGTTCAGCACGTAGGATTTATGCAGCGTGGGTTTTCTCGAGACACAGGAACAAATCAATAAATCACCACCACAAAAACTGAAAGGTTATTTTGATTGGGGTGGGGGGGGACTAGAGAGGAACATCCATGACGTCACACATCACAGTCTCATTTAACCACAGGCTACAGATTGCAGGACGCTCCCGAAAACGTACGAGGATTCTTCCGTTACCAAAACTGTGTACGCTGTAACAGTGAGAAGTGATAAAAATAAATAAATAAATAAATAAGAAGTTTGGATAGTTACGAGTTGAGTGCCATCAATGGAGTTGACATTTTTGAAAGAAAAAAATAAATACATTTAATAAAATAAATAAATGGAAGTAAAAACACAAACCGCACATGCTACAAGAAATGAAACAAATACATTTTGGTAATTATGTAGCATTTACATATACTTAAATAAAACACCCCCCCACACACACACACACACTAACTAAACTAAGATTTTAAAAACTGCATTTCTGCTATTAATATTCTCCCAACGCAAGCATTTCTTGGGCTCTCAAGTCCAGAGGGTGTGGTCAGAGGCCTATGAGGTGAAGTCAGACCTGCTTTAACTCCTCCCAAATGTCACGGTCATCGGTCAAATCTCAGTGAAAAGTTTCATCCTCATTTTCTGCTCCTCCGTCCGCGAGTACTAAAGAGGATTTAATTATTTCTTTTTACATGTTGCAACTAGCTAAAATTCCAGAGATACCATCATTACGGTGTGCTAATAAAGATCGTTGTAGCGTTGGAGGCGGGAAATTAGAGAGAATTTGAGCGGCTTGTGTGATTTGACTTGGTGTGACGTCGCATGACGCATCTCTGAATTGGGCCTGGGCGAGACGATGATATAATATCGAGATCGTGATAAACTACGTCATGATACAATTTTCGGATACACTGCTGGTATCATGATATTGTTTTCTTTTTAAAATGTTTTTAATAATTGCAAACTATGTGTGAGAGTGTATGTGATTGTGCCCTGCGATGGACTGGCACCCTGTCCAGGGTGTACCCCGCCTTGTGCCCCATGCTCCCTGGGATAGGCTCCAGGTTCCCCCGTGACCCTGAAAAGGAGTAAGCGGTTGAAGATGGATGGATGGATAACTGGAACTGAATGGAAACAGTTGCTTGGCTGTGTTTTTATTTAATCTCCAAAATTGCATTTTACAGGTTGCTTTTTATTTCTCCCATTTAGTTTTTGTGCCGTCAAAACAACCAGTAAATTAAATTTCGTTTCAAATGTTCTCACTTTAACTTGTACGCAAACCGAAAAATGGGCGGCGCCAAACCAATTAATTAAATGATTAAGTAAATAAATAAGCAAGCGACATGGGAGAAGATGGATAAAATCCGGCTTCATCTTCCGGACCTGACTCGGATAAATCAGATACACCAGTTTTAATGAATAAAAGATGAATGAATTAATTTGCATAGTTAGTTCACTGAGAGATATCTGAGCACTGAGTGGATGATTTTAAACCCTGTGTCATCGCTTTATTGCTATATAGGAAAGATGGCGGAGAGTGAAATTTTCCTTTCAGACTGTGTGTGTAAAAGTCTACGTAAAAATGTCATCGTTCTTTCCTTTTTAACTAACTTTTTTCCTTTGCAATGAACGTGTAAAGCCCACAGACGTTCTAGTGTTTTGGTTTTTCTTAAACTTGTACTTACACTTCAGAAATATGACAAGAAAAAAAAAACACAGACACACACATTATATAGAGATTCTACCATCTTGCAGAAAAAAAGGTCTTCATTACGACGCAGTGGATTAAAACTGCATCCTCAGAATTAAGACCAAAATGATTATATAGTACACGCAAAACGCAACTGTAGAGTTCGAATCATAAAAGCATAGGCCATGTGACTGATACCTCATGCACTTATTTGAACGCTGGCTCTTCGTCTTCATCAAGCTGTTCCTGATGCGTCGCCCATTTTATTCTCTCCGTCGAACTCCTCCACACCCGCCTGAGTCATGAGGTCAGAGATGTTCTTCTCCAGGTCATCGATGCGGGTGCTCATGTCGTCGAGTGTGCTGATTAAGGAGAATCCCTAAAAGCGTTTGTACATCACTGTTTGATCAGAAGGGGTCGATTAGTTTCCTATAACAGCAGCTCTGACCTCTTCGAGACTGATAATTTTACGCTTTTTGTCGTCTAATTAATTTTCAAAGAGAGAGAGAGAGGGAGAAAACATAGTATTTTGCTGTAGAACCTAAAGTCCAGGGGGTGGAGCTGGATCTGATCCTCCTATAACCCTAACCCATACTCTTTAAACACATTTATCCAGCATGAAATACACTCAGTCCCCTGAACTGCTGGTTCAACAAGCTGCGTATTTACTTAGTAATTAATCTTCAACACAGAGAAAAATTTGCGGCTGATCAGGGAACAACAGTTTACAGCTGCTATAACAGAACTAGTTTCTTGGACGTTCCACAACATTGAACGTAACTATAATTGGACGACGTGTCGCCGTTTAATAAACAAACATGGTAATCATTGACAGATTGCTGTTGTACAAGAGGAATAAAAAAAAACGCTTCGGGTGCTAAAAGTTACTCCGCTTCATCATCAGGACGCACCGCACCATCATGGCGTGCGGTTATTGGAAAGATCAACGACGAGTCCAAACGTTGCTGGAAGTCCAACCTTCAGATTTTTTTATCCATTTATAGTTACTTTTAAGGTCGTGGAACGTTCAGGAGCATCTAAACAAACACCACCCGTAAAAAAAAAAAAAACAACCCGGAACACTGCTGAATGTAGGATATTTCTTCCGATAATCTGGTCGGACATGGTCTGGAACTTGTCCTGCATCTGCTGCAGTAAACTCTGCACCTAAACAGCAGGAAGGATAAAATGGACAGAAAAAAAATTTACTCAAATACTCTCAGAGACGGGGAGAAAAAAAATAAAAATCTCTCAATGGTGTGTGAGTGCGAGTGTGTGTGTGTGTGTGTGTGTGTGTGAGGGAGTGGGAGTTTGGGGTCACCAAGTCTCCTGCCAGGAAACTAATCTCCACGCCCACGCGCTTGAGCTGTCGCCATGGCAACAAGCGAACACCACGAGGGCAATTCAAACTGCAATTTAATTCAAAGCTAATTAAAAACTAAAGAGTTACTCACTGGCACGGGTTGCCATGTCATTCAAAAACGACAATCGAACTACACTGGATAATTAAACGAACACATTAAAAAAAAAAAAAAAAAAAACCAACAAGACAAATATTAAGAAATGAAGACATTAAAAATAGCCTAACCTGTAACGCAGGAAACGTAACTAACTGAACACGATTTAGATTTTCTTTTAAACACCACCTTTAAGAATCTTTATATAACCTTTAACACGAAACAATCATACTTCTTATAGAGTTAACAACTAGTAACACTCAGTATGGTTGCTAAATCGTGTCTTGGAAAAAAAAAACACATTTAATGACATTAGTTTGGATAAAATGTTAGTTTAGTTTAAATGTAATTTTCCAAACGTTGTAGAGTTTAGATTACTCCAATCTGGCAACCCGGCGTTTTTCGTGTCCAAGGAAACGCAACCCGCTACAACATGAACGCTAGATATTTAAGGACAAAATAAAGCGATAATAAAGTGGTTTGCTAAGAAACTATCTAAACCCACATATTAACTCGAACCCTTGTAATATTTGATATTCAGTGACGTCGGTAGGAAACCTGAACGCTAGCTGTCTTAGTTAGCTACGTTAACGCTAACGTTAACATTACAGCTACTTATAAATGCATGTAGTAATAATAATAAAACAATTACTCACCACCACGGTTAAATCCTGGGCTGATTTGGGCTCCATGTCAGACATCTCGAGAGTGTGTGTGTGTGTGTGTGTGTGAGTGTGTGTGTGTGTGAGTGTGTGTGTGTGAGAGAGAGAGAGAGGTGTCTTAAAAACTCGCGTGAGTTTACTGACGAATCTGCACCTCAGTGCGTAGGCGACTGAATGCCCACACAGGAACGCGCACGCAGTTACACGCCCACGCGCACGCACCCACAGAGCGCGCAAGCACACGATACGCATGCGCACGCACTACCAATGAGACTGCAGCCAGGCATTGCTGAGATTTGTGTGATGATTGAATCATAATCGAGATGCCGTGCTTTTATGTTCTGTGGTTTATTGTCTGTATCAAACCAGATTGTTTCCTTCAACTAGTCACAAACTAGTGTGAGGCGGGAATACACCCTGAATGAGACACTGGTCAACCACAGGACAATATTCACACACACACACACACACACACACACACACACACACACACACACACACACACATTTACACAGTCATCCACACATAGGGATGCTACGGTAGCACATAAACTAAAACTGGAATGATACAAAGAAGATTAGCATGGCCCTGTGCAAGGATGACATGCAAAATTGTGAAGTGTTACCACACCTATGGTACATTTAGCATAGCCACTTCACCTACTAGTATGTTTTTGGGAGGTGGGAGGAAACCGGAGGATCCAGATGAAACCAAGGCAGGCACAGGATAAATTGCAAAACTCCTCACAGGTAGTAACCGAAGCTCGTATGATTGTGTTCACGTGAACGGGATCCGACATGTCTCATAGACGCGTTGTCATCCAATCACTCAAACCACATTCAGAGGTAGTTTCAGATGCATATGACCATGTCATGACATTTGTAGTATGAACACCGAAGCATCGCGATGCGTCTCAATGAACCGCATAATCAACTTTGTCGTTGTCCTGGATCGCATTGTCGTCCCACTCTTTCACAAGTTTCGTTAGTAGACCAAACATCTGAAACAGCGTGTGCAGGTACATGAGATAGGATTCACAGGAGACTTCTGCTTGAAAACAAATGCAGTGGAAGACTGGAGTAATAAATGTGTGCTACACCCTGTCTCCAGCAGAAATGGTGTACAATACAGTGATTTTTCTACTGTTTTAAGGTATATCTCATACTAAATCATTTTAGATCATTAAACAAAATACAACAAAAAAATGCAACTTGAGTAAACACACAATGTAGTTTATATTTGTGTACTTTTATGTTGAAGCAAAAAACTCCAACACCTGAGACCCATGTGAAAAATTAATTGCCGCTTAAACTTAAAATTTGGTTGTGCCAACTTTAGCAGCAACAGCTGCAACCAAACACTTCCAATAACTGGAGATCAGTCTTTCACAGTGCTGTGGCCAACTCTTTATTGCAGAAGTGCTTTAGTTCAACTACACTGGAGGGTTTTTGAACATGAACTGCCTGTTTAAGGTCCTGCAACAGCATCTCAATTTGGTTTGTTGTGGATAAAAATCAATCTTTAAGTCAAAAGAAATCTTGAGAGTCGGAGAGCTTTCTGGAAGTCAAAATCAAAAAGTTTTATTGAAAAAACACAGCATGCGGGGGTTACGGCCGAGAGAACCCCGTTCGTACATATATACAGCTATTTAAGCTCACACAATAACTCTTCCCCTAGGCGTGGTATTAAATCACCTGGACCAATCATTATTGCCTTAACTAGTTCTTTTTCACCCATAGGCTGATGCGTGTGTGTGTAGGCGCATGCGCAGTATGTTATCTGTTTCTTCAAATGCTAGTCTTCAAAGGGCTAGTCTTTTCCAGAGGTGAGAAAAAGGGACGCCGGATAGTCTCGTCCTTGTTCTTTGAAGTCTTATCACTTCCGTGGACACAGACTAGCAAATTCTGGGGGTCTTTGTCTTTTTGCCTTTTGCCCAGACTTCTAGTCTGCACCAGATGGTAGCTTCAAACAAGCTCACACCTCCAATGCGCACACCTAGGGTACCCTATGATTTCCTTATCACCGGGGGAGAAATCTTATTAGCATCAAGCTTCAATCCACATCCCAATGAAGCATTGTCTACATATTTTATCCCGGTGACTTAATGTTTAAATGTGTGTGACATTGTATTCTTCAGTAATATATATAACAGTGAATTATATTGCATCATAGGTGAATTGCACATATTCCATGTATATTTTCTATAGGTTCAAGTCAGGACTTTGACTAGACCACTTGCGTGGTGTGGGGGCGTAATGACGTGTCATTAATTGATCTATGTTCTATAACATGTAAAACAGGAACATGAAAGGAATATTCTAAAAGCAACTCATGTAAATACCTTAATCACAATTTTGCCTTAGACTAAGGTCAGTAATTAGATTACTGCTGTCCATGTACATGAAATCATTGTCTTGCTGCATAATCCAGTTGTGCTTGAGTTTCAATTTATGGACTGAAGACCGGACATTCTCCTTTAGGAGTTTCTGGTAGAGAACAGAATTCATGTTTCCCTCAATTATTGCAAGTTGCCCAGACAGTGAAGCAGCAAAGCATAACCACAGCATCACACTCCCTCCGCCATGCTTGACCGTAGGTATGATGTTCAAAAGGTTTGAGGATCATCAAGGTGCATTTTGGCAGAATTATGATGAGCCTTAATGTTCACCTTGGTTAGCGTTTTTCATCTCGACCCTCTTCCATGCATGCCATTTTTGCCCTGTGTCTTTCTGATAGTGGAGTCATGAACAGTGACATTTATTGATGTAAGAGATTCCTGTGGTTTCTTTGATGATGTCCTTGACTCTTTTGTCACTTCCTGGATGAGTAGTTGTTGTGCTCTTGGAGGAATTTTAGAAGATCTGCCACTTCTGGAAAGGTTCAATACCATGCCGAGTTTTTCTATGGGGAGATAACGGTTCTCACTGTGGTTCTTTGGAGTCCCAGAGCCTTTGAAATAGTTGTATAACCCTTCCCAGAGTGATGTATTTCAATCACCTTCTTCCTCATAATTTCTTAAATTTATGTCAACATTGGCACAGTGTGCCAACTTCCTGCTGTTGAAATTGACAACATTTCTGAGTTTACAGACTGAAAGTTTTTATAATTCTTTACATTAAAAAAAATTGCAAAGCCGTTCAACTTTAAAAACATGTTGTAAAGGATAAATCGGAATAAAAATACATTTATTAAAACATAAGAAACTATTTTTTTAACTATATGGTTGTTGTTTATTGCTACTGCTGTTATTATTATAAATCTAACCATGATTTTTAAAACGTTACGATGGTTAATTTCACAGAGGAAGTCAAAATATGACACCAAAATGTGAATATTTTTATTTTGAGTTAACGCCCCCCCCCCCAAATTAATATAAATATAAATGTTCATTTGCTTGATGTGTAGGAGCTCGCCGACGCTCGATTTCCGCTTTTTAACGGCTAGATTAACCGTGCTTTCAGGAAGAGCGGCTGGTTTAACTAATGAGTTAAATATGTGCCAAAATTAAACAAATAAATATAAAATATCTCAAACAAACACAATCTGCTTTGCAAAAGAAAACTCGACTCAAACAAACAGAAAGCGAATTTCTCACAAATGCAGCTAAGCAACGTGCTCTTCCAAACCAACAGATGTCGCTATCGGTCAATTTACACTAGTGTCCCGGGAGAGAGAGGGAGAGAGTTGCGCCACCGGAAGTTCAAAACGCTTGATCATCACGTGATTCATGTAGACGTCAGGAAGTTATTTGCGGGCTTTTTCAATTGTTTAAATGTAAAGGGTTTTTACAACCGTGTTGACTTTATACTCATAAATACTGTCAATTGTTGTGTTTGTATATATCTTCATTTGCTGGAGTGGACATGAGATGGAATCAGGAAGTGACGATTCAGAAAGTGACGAATCAGGAAGTGACGAAACAGGAAGTGCGATATGGTTTGAAGAAGAATGGAGAAGAGTCTGGCTGCAGACTGTGGGCGACTGGAGCTCCACTCTCAAACAGGAAATACGTCACCTCCCCTTGTAAAATGCGCGGGGTTTTTACACTCCATACTTCGCTGGGGGAAATATGAGCGATTTTCTCCCCTTCTATTCAGGTATTAATTCTAATGATTTTTTTAAATAATGTTGTATAATGTTTGTAGAATGTGCAGATGTGAGTATTATATTGATTGCTTGTTAATTTAAATGTTTTAACGTTTTTTAGTTAAGAGATGAACGAACGCAAATCTCCATTTTGAGCATTATTTAATGGCGCGAGACCACATTTTAGTGTTGGTGTGTGGCACGTGTGTTTGTATTTATTGTTTAATTCTGTTTAGTGGTGATTATCTGTTTGATTCACGTGTATTGAGAACTGTGAAGAGAATTTGAGGAATCTAACGTTATGCATTTTCATTTAAAACCATGAACTAACTTTGTACGGTAACGTTACATGGTTTACAACTCTGAGCGCGCGCATTAGGAACTCGTGGGCACGGTTTGTTAAACCGAGGGAACAGTTTAAGAGTTCATGAGTACAGTTTATAAACTGAGGGGATGCTTTGGGGTTGTTTTCCCACAGGTGATTTACCCGACTGCTTTCATTCTCGGTTTCTCATTCACTTTCAGAGCTAGGATTAGCTTGAAGGATGCAGCAATCTTTACAGTTTTAAGGTATGTTGCCACCCAAAAATTCTAGTCAACGTTTATAATGCCTGTAATAGACTGAGCACTGATGCACTGAATGCAGTATGTGGGTTTATATAAGGGAAAATAGTATGGTGTGGGGCTTTTAATGCACACAGCACAATTATGGGGGAGTAAGAACACAGATATA
>JAFFST010048919.1:34814-36347 GCA_022414735.1 Noturus placidus | reverse complement strand
GCGTTCGTCACTTCACGTGGCCTCAAGGTGCACATAGCCTGGCACAAGCATCGTGGTGACGTCACCGCCACTTAGTGGCGAATGGCGGTTGTTGTTGTTGTTGTGTGTGAGAGAGAGAGAGAGAGACATTTAGCAGGACCTGCAGCATTATGTCATCTGCATTACTAGAATAATAACAATAATCTAGACTGTGTGCAATGGTAGTTAGTTAGTTAGCCGATACCAGGTAAGACTGCTAAGAGCGTTGCTATGGTTACAGTGTTAGTAACACATTAGCCTTTTTTTATATCAGCACTCCAACCAGCAAAGTTTCTGTAAACAAACAAACAAACAAACAAACGTTATTGTGCTCAGAACTCATTTAAACAACACAACAAACTGATTTCAAAAGACCACACTTGCTGGAACAATAAAAAACCATCACAGAAATTCTAATGATTTCCACTACAAATACCATTACAAACCATCAGCTAACCATTAAAACTATTACTGGTCCTTAATGGTATTCACCAGACATAATGTACCACCTATAGAAGGTAACAAATTACCGGTAGACACCCACAGGGACCATTACAGTTTCCATTAAAAACAGTACATACATTATAACCATTAAATACGTTACAAATTCTATGATGGTTTCTACAGTATTCTAGAAATATTGTAGATATTAAAATAAAATTTTAAAAAAGATAAATTATTAATGACACAGTTTTTAATAAAACGTGCCGCTGTTCATCTGATGTACAGAAATTATTTCCACAGACCTGTGATGTCTGATGTGATGTCTGATGTGATGCTTTTCACTGTGACGTTTAAAATATAAATTAAATGTAGCTCCCTCCAGTAGTCAACATGTAGCATGAGGTCTTGTTTAAAAAACAGGGTTTTATTTCTCTAATGATCAATGCATCAACCCTTCAAGACTTCAACCCGTGAGAACTGGGTGGAAAGAAAGAAAAAATAAAAGGATACAACAAATAAAATACATGCATGTATGTCTTGACTTTACAGTTTGTGCCGCTATAGTCACGTGCTAGTTAACACAAGCTATTCACATAAAACATATCACAGAAAACCATATACAATGAAACATACCTCGTAGGCTGCCTTCTACTTAAGAGGGGCTAAATCTTAAAGTCCTTTCCTTGTCTTCTTTCTCCTCAGGTAATATACGTCAAGATTTATTATTCTTAGTGTTCACTCTTGCCACGTTATGGTTTTTTGGCTCTTCGACTAAAGGTGTTGTGTCCCTTAGTTACGTGTGGAACACAAGATCTGCGCTAATTAGTTTCGCCTCTACAATCTATTATTTTCAGGTAGGAACCAAATAACGGTAACAGACTTGACTTAAACTGTGAGGCAGTTACATTAAATAAAAATTGATTTGCTTTCTCTGATGCACTCTCACTGGTCAAACTATCACAATGTCTATCCAGTTTAAGACAAAATGACAAGGTTCTACCTGAGGCTCTCCCAAGGTTCTCTCTGAGGTTCTGTCCAAACTACAAATAAAGACATCAGTGGACATGATGA
>JAFFST010048919.1:22314-29814 GCA_022414735.1 Noturus placidus | reverse complement strand
TGTGCTCACTGTTAAAAACCCAAAACACTGCCTACAGGTCTGTTGACAAGGCAGCCTTTTGCACAGCAAGGGTCAATCTGTCCCAGACCATCAGAGAGGCAAAGAGCAACTATGCAGAAAGACTCCACAGTCACTTCATAAACACCAAAGACACAAGGCATATGTGACAAGGCATTCAGGCCACCACAGACTACAGAGCAATGCCACCTGTCTTTGATGATGATACCTCACTCCCAGACACACTGAATGCTTTCTACACACGGTTCGAAGCACAGAACAACATGCCAGGAAGATCATTCCAATTCCCACTGAACAAGTACTTCACCTGTCTGCACCAGACATCAGGAAAACTCTGGCATTGTTAATCAACAGAAAGCTGCATATCCTGACAACATACCTGGTCGGAAACTCAGGTGATCAGATTTCAGATTTCCTCACAGAGATCTTCAACATTTCTCTGAGCAAAGCAGTTGTCCCTGTGTGCTTCAAGACAACTGCCATCATCCCTGTGCCAAATAAATCATCTGTGTTCTGCCTGAATGTCTACAGGCATGGTCACACCTATCATCATGAAATGCTTCAAAGCGGCTAGAAACACATAAAGAGCAGTCTTCCCACCACAATGGACCCATTTCAGTACAGCTACCCTCCCAACCGCTCAACAGAGGATGCCATATCTGCTACCATCATCCTGTCTCTGACACATCTGGACAAAAAGGACAATGATGTGAATAGGGTTCAGTTCAGCATTCAACACAACCATCCCACAAGAACTGATAACAAATCTCTTAATGACTAAAACACAGACAAGTGAGGAGACTAAACACAGACGAGCAAGGAGACCAAAACACAGACGACTGCGGAGACCAAAACACAGACGAGTGAGGAGAGTAAGACACAGATGAGTGAGGAGACTAAACACAGACGAGCAAGGAGACCAAAACACAGACGAGTGCGGAGACCAAAGCACAGACAAGTGAGGAGACTAAAACACAGACGAGTGAGGAGACTAAACACAGACAAGTGCGGAGACTAAAACACAGACATGTGAGCAGACTAAACACAGACGAGTGCGGAGAATAAACACAGACAAGTGCGGAGACTAAACACAGACGAGTGAGGAGACTAAACTCAGACGAGTGCGGATACTAAACACAGACGAGTGAGGAGACTAAAACAGAGAGGAGTACGGAGACTAAAACAGACAAGTGCGGAGCCTAAACACAGACGAGTGAGGAGACTAAACAGGGACGAGTGAGGAGACCAAAACACAGACGAGTGCGGAGACCAAAACACAGACGAGTGAGCAGACTAAACACAGACGAGTGAGTAGACTAAACACAGATGAGCGAGGAGACTAAAACACAGACAAGCAAGGAGACTAAAACACAGACGAGCGAGGAGACTAAACACAGACGAGCAAGGAGACCAAAACACAGACGAGTGCGGAGACTAAACACAGACGAGTGAGTAGACTAAACACAGACAAGTGAGTAGACTAAACACAGACGAGCAAGGAGACTAAAACACAGACGAGCGAGGAGACTAAACACAGACGAGCAAGGAGACTAAAACACAGATGAGCGAGGAGACTAAAACACAGACAAGCAAGGAGACTAAAACACAGACGAGTGAGGAGACTAAACACAGACGAGCAAGGAGACCAAAACACAGACGAGTGCGGAGACTAAAACACAGACGAGTGAGTAGACTAAACACAAACGAGTGAGTAGACTAAACACAGATGAGTGAGGAGAGTAAAACACAGACGAGCGAGGAGACTAAAACACAGACGAGCAAGGAGACTAAACACAGACGAGCAAGGAGACCAAAAAACAGACGAGTGCGGAGACTAAACATAGACGAGTGCAGAGATTAAAACAGAGAGGAGTGCGGAGAATAAACACAGACGAGTGCGGAGACTAAACACAGACAAGTGAGGAGACTAAACACAGACGAGTACGGAGACTAAACACAGACGAGCGAGGAGACTAAAACACAGACGAGCGAGGAGACTAAACACAGACGAGCAAGGAGACCAAAAAACAGACGAGTACGGAGACTAAACTCAGACGAGTGCGGAGACTAAACCCAGAGGAGTGAGGAGACTAAACACAGAGGAGTGAGGAGACTAAACACAGATGAGTGCGGTGACTAAACACAGATGAGTGCAGAGACTAAACACAGACGACTGCGGAGACTAAACCCAGAGGAGTGCAGAGACTAAACACAGACGAGTGCGGTGACTAAACACAGACGAGTGCAGAGACTAAACACAGACGAGTGCGGAGACTAAACCCAGAGCAGTGAGGAGACTAAACTCAGACGAGTGCGGAGACTAAACTCAGACGAGTACGGAGACTAAACACAGACGAGTGCGGAGACTAAACACAGACGAATGCGGAGACTAAACTCAGACGAGTGCGGAGACTTAACACAGACGAGTGCGGAGACTAAACACAGACGAGTGTGGAGACTAAACACAGACGAGTGCGGAGACTAAACACAAATGACTGTGGAAATAGATCACATCTCATGGGTGAAAGTCCGTTGATGTGATGATTAGTGTAACAGAAACATCTGGAGTTTTGTGTTAGATTGGTTCCATGTGAGACGGGTTCTGTGTGAAAAGGGTTCCCTGTGAGAAGTGTTCTGTGTGGGAAGGGTTCTCTGTGAGAAGGGTTCCGTGTGAGAAGGGTTCCGTGTGAGTAGGGTTCCGTGTGAGAAGGTGTTCTGTGTGAGAAGGGTTATGTGTGAGAAAGGTTCCATGTGGGACGGGTTCTCTGTGAGAAAGTGTTCTGTGTGAGAAGGGTTCCGTATGAGATGGGTTCTGTGTGAGATGGGTTCTCTGTGTAGAAATGAGCGGAGTCGCTGGTTATTCAGTTATAAACTCTGTGTTATTTTAAACCTGGTTTTTTGTTCCTTTCTGTTTTCTGCCAAGAACAGAGTCTGGATTTCTCCTCCTACAGACACTCGGCTCTGCAGCAGCGATTAAAGCCTCGTCCTCCCCAGAGACATGCAGAGACACTCCGGGAACAGTGGTGTGTATGTGTGTGTGTGTGTGTGTGTGTGTGTGTGTGTGTGTGTGTGTGTGTGTGTGTGTGTTTTCATTTCTGTTTCTGTGGAAGCATTACCTACAAAACTCTGTATTGTTTATATTCCCTCAGTCATCAAACACTAATCTGACATTCTCTCTCCATTCAGCTTATTAATACACACTCCTGAGTTTAACACATACACACATTCTGTAATCACACTCTTTTTTTCTATTTTGCTATTGTAAAGTTGCACATTAACGTGTACTTTAATGTGTTTTTTTAAGGATGATATTTTATGTCTCTCTCTCTCTGTGTCACTGTAAGTACACTTGTTATTAGCCCCTCGCCCTTGTTGATGTTTTGTTTTTTTTTCTCTCTCTCAGAGTTATTCACCCGAGTTGAGTGTGCTCCTCGTCTGGTTGCACGTCTGTGACTCGTTTATCCACCGGTGTTAGCGAGCATGAGCTAGCAGCGCTAATGGCCTCCATTAGCATTTCAGAAACTCTTGGCAAGCTGTGTGTGTCACTTCCTGCCGTTACACTCCGCCTGTAAACACTTTAACGCTACATCCGTCAGGCACTGTAATGAATTCTCGCTTATACACACTGTCAGCACGCTCACTGGAGCTGAAGACGAGTATGTGTGGGTGTGTGTGTGTGTGTGTGTGTGTGTGTGTGTGTGTATGTGTGTGTGTGTGTGTGTTTCTGTGTGTGTGTATATAACAGATGCGATCGACGAAGAGCACTGTTGGCCTCAGTTTTCTATGGAATGTGTCAAACGTGTCACATGTAAGTGTAACTGCGATGCCGCAATTTTCTTTTTCTATTTTCTGTGCTTGGTCACCCAAAACACTGAGCGATGCTTCAGCCTGTAAGATGAGACTAAAGAAAGTTTTCTCCAAAAAGGCAATCCCATAATTCCATTCACCAGAGCAGACTTCCACAGAAGTGTGAACAACATGGCAGACAGGAGTGTTGTTTCCCATTAGGAGGTACAGTGGTGATTTGCCGCTATTCAGTCGTGTACAATCCAAATGTTTATTCTGTCTGAAAACAACTCAGACAAAAACACTTCAAGTTTCTGAGCCCCAGAATTTCACGTTTATTCGCAATGATGACTTTATGAAGCAATGAAGACAACAATTTTTACAATGATATGCATTCATGCCCGAGGGGCGTGGCTACCTGCAATGAAGTGAAAACCTACATGTTTACCTGTCGTAAAGTCTCAGCCCCCTAGTGGTACAATGTAGTCTAAATATGAGTACAGCTAAAAGGTATCATTTACCAACAAACATCACTGTAAAAGGGTGTGCAAAACTATTTTCTACAATAGAGTTTTTGCCAGTTCAAGTAGTTTTCTGCAAAAATAAAAAGCACAAAATACTCCACAAATTGCATCACAAATTTTGAAAAAAGGATGCAGCAAAACGTCAGGGTTACGCATGTAACCTTGTTCCCTGAGAAGGGAACTTCGACATTGCGTTTAGCATAACAGTATGGAGCGGATCTCGCGCGTGACCGGTACCTGAATTTTGTGTAAAATCATGCCTATTTATGGGCCTGCCATGATCAGGTGTAGTGGCAATTAAGCACGTAGCGTGATATAAATATGGCACCTCTGACCATCAGCAGTCAGCCTCTATTATCTGAAATGAAGATGCAACTGACAGGCCTGGCCTGGTATGACAAAGCTTCACAACATCTTGTTCCCTTCTCAGGGAACAGGATTAGAGAGGAGTCAAAGAGGAATTATTGCTATTATTTGTGTGTGTGTGTGTGTGTGTGTGTTTTCTTTCCGCTGTTGGCTTTCCATAGCGGAAGGAGGAGTCGCAACGCGAGCTCCAAAATCCAGCGGAGAGCCAAACCCGGAAGACAGAGCAGGAGATAGAGCAGCGCTCGTCTCCGGATCCTCTTCTGGATCCGTAAGAGATCCCCCAAATCTCAGATGGCTAGCTGCCTCAGCAGCCCAGATCCGCGAGGCTCTGAAACCCAACTTGCTTCGACTTCCGAGAAGAGCGCAAGTCGTGAGCCGAGCTGCTTAATGTTGGCATTACCATGCACAGCCTCTTGAGGCTGCCATCGTATGCTACACTCCTAGACACTTCACCCAGAAAGTGTGCACTGTTCCCCGTGATGAAACGGGAGCAAGCCATAACACACTTCCTGACTTTTCTCACTCATATTTTTCTCTCTCGCTCATTCCTTTTTTTTCTACTGTTTTTTAAAGGGATAGAAAAGTTCTGAGATTTTGAAAAAAGATAGCAACGAAATTAAGTTTCTTTACACAAACAAATGACATGCAATCTCGCTGAAGATAATAAAGCTGATGGCGCAGATCACAGGTGTCATATTTATATCACACTACGTGCTTAATTGCCACATCACCTGATCACGGCAGGCCTTTAAATAGGCATGATTTCGCACAAGTTTCAGATACCGGTCACATGAGAGAGGCGCTTCCCATATTGTTATTATAAATGCAAAGTCAAAGTTCTGTTACGATACCTGGTGAGAGGCAAGCGCGGGCCAAGCAATGACAGAAAGGCAAGGGAAGTGTGAAGCGCAAAGCGCACAGTCCGAGGCAATAGAAATAATCCAGCGAGATCCAGGAATCGTGAGTCATGAATGAGGCAAAAATCTGTAATACAGAAAAGTCTGAAACATATAAGAAGGCTTGGTACAATGACAGCGTTTGGGAAACTGAGCGACTTTGCACTGTCGTTAACAAGGTCTTATATAAACTTGGATGAAACACAGGTGTTGGCACTCAGTATTTCGGTAAACTCAAGCCCGCGTGGGCGTGGCTGGGAAGTGTAGTTCTTGTCAGCTCGGTGGCCGCGATTCCTTTGAAAGGGAACCACCGTCTCTGCAGTTTCGTATCAGCCATGGTGTAGTAGTGCTCCAGTACTGCAGGTAGCGCTGTTATAATTTCCACGACTATGATTTGTTGAAGTACATAAACAAATAATACAGCACGAGGAAGTGTGTGTGTGTGTGTGTGTGTGAGAGAGAGAGAGAGAGAGAGAGAGAGGGAAAACAAATAAGATAACAGAGCTCATCAAATAATTATGAAGTCACAAATTTTAGGTTTTTTATTTTTAAGTAGTTTAACAAACTGTATTAGTTTTTGCCTCGGTATTTTGTACTCTTTAATATTGATTCATAAAATCTGAGTTCGATCTGTTTTATCTGCAGCTGTGAAGCTATTGCAATGTACACTGTACACACTCAGTTTTCACAGTATTTTTTTTTTTTTTTAATGTTATTGTTGGACACGGCCGCATACAGAAGCCGGTTAGCATGGTACAGTAGCTTGCTTGGTAGCACAACAACATTTCCGATGCACTATATAGAATGCTAGTATACTGTTTGGGAGAGTGGAAAGCATACACTGTCATGGGCTGCATCCAAACACATGCTAGATCACTATTTACTACAGGAAATAGTGTAAGAAAATAGTTCTAACACTCTACTCTAGGTTCACAAGAAAATGCTGATCATTTTGCTAGCTACCTAACAATGATATATACAGTCATGTGAAATTGTTATAAACACACTCCATGGAAATTGTTGGCTTTTTTGTCATATTTGGACAAGCAAACATTTGATCATCTTTGAAATAGTGACTATCAATAAAGGTGATACACACTATCACATCAATGACACATGAAATTGACATTTTGTAGTAACTTTCACTATTAAATGAACAAAAAACAGACAAATCACATGGAAAAAGTAAGTACGCCCCTACATTTATCACACCTTCAAATCCATAATATTAGAATCGGGTGTTGAAGATCGGGTGCCGGTGATTAGAACCTGTTTAGGGAGTGCAGGTGGAACCGGTCTTATTTATACCCCTCTCATATCTAGTGTCTGGTGTTCCCTTTGTTATTGAGGTGTGTGGTGTCATCATACCAAGATCTAAAGAGGTCTGTAAAGCCTTCAGAAAAAAAGGTTGTGGATGCCTATGAGTCTGGCAAGGGGTTTACAAAGATCTCCAAATTATTTGAAATACAGTGCCTTGTGAAAGTATTCGGCCCCCTTAAACTGTTCGACCTTTTGACACATTTCAGGCCTCAAACATAAAGATATAAAAATGTAATTTTTTTGTGAAGACAACAGGTGGGACACAATCATGAAGTGTAACGAAATTTATTGGATATTTCAAACTTTTTCAACAAATAAAAAACTGAAAAATTGGGCGTGCAAAATTATTCAGCTCCCTTAAGTTAATACTTTGTAGCGGCACCTTTTGCTGGAATTACAGCTGTAAGTCACTTGGGGTATGTCTCTATCAGATTTGCACATCGAGAGACTGAAATTTTTGCCCATTCCTCCTTGCAAAACAGCTCGAGCTCAGTGAGGTTGGATGGAGAGCGTTTGTGAACAGCAGTTTTCAGTTCTTTCCACAGATTCTCGATTGGATTCAGGTCTGGACTTTGACTTGGCCATTCTAA
>JAFFST010048915.1:14670-27447 GCA_022414735.1 Noturus placidus | reverse complement strand
TGTATGTGATTGTGCCCTGTGATGGACTGGCACTCTGTCCAGGGTGTACCCCGCCTTGTGCCCGATGCTCCCTGGGATAGACTCCAGGTTCCCCGTGACCCTGAAAAGGAGTAAGTGGTTGAAGATGGATGATTTTCATTTAATTTAACGCTGATTATTCAGTTCTCGGTTCCTATGATTTGCTTTGATCTGTCTCAATAATCTAAACAAAGTGAGAATATATCGAAATGTCTAGCTAACACGTGATGTTTTTAGGACCCGCTTGGCTCGAGGATGGAAAGGAATATGATTAATAATGAGCTTCTTTAGCTCCGAGTTCTCTGAGGTTCGATTTCGCTTCCCAGAGTGCACCAGCCGCTTCTGTCCTAATTAGCACGGCTCTGAGGAAACTCGAAGCAGGAGATGAATTAGCTCTCAGAGGAAGGAACTGGGAGGATCTTCACAGAACACCTGAACATCTCTCTGAGTGTGTGTATTAATCAGTGTTGTGTTTGCATTACTGTACTACTGTGTGCTTATTGAGTATGTTTGTGTGTTTGTATACACATACACATTATTTACTGTTCATGTCTCCGAACTGTGGCTAGTAAATTCCTAAATGTTGTTCTACCTTCCCAGGTATAGGCGTAGACACTAGTGTTAATGCACTCTTCATGTAGGAAGTGATTAGCCGTGTGACTTGGCTTGCTAACTTGCTAATCTGCTCGCTACACCCAGCTAGCATGGTAATGCAGTTTCTACAGCATGAAGAGAAGAAACATGACAAGTAATAAGAAGATAAACTTGAACTATGCTTGAAATAAATAAACACTAGGTAGAGGAAATGTTACGTATTTGAGTTTTGATTCTTGTTGGCGTGATATTTCAAGTTCTAGCGGTTAAAGGTTTGTGGGATTTCTATGGAATTATCACTGTAACAAGCAGATGAATCGATTTGGTTTGGGAATTGATCCAAACAAGGTCACAGCAAGGTCAAGCGTCTGAAACAAGAAGGATTAGACTTGTTGGCAGTGGAGGTGTCTCCTGTCCGAGCTGTTGGCATGAAGCTCTACTTGTTAAGCTTTTGGATAAAGAGTCCAACATGAAGCACTGTCTGTGATGGAATTTGGTCTCGACTCGGACGTTGTTGACTCCAGCACTGGACACATGATGCTTTTCTGATGTTTTGCTATCGTGAATCCTATGAATGAACCTTCTAATACATATTGTAGCTCATTTGAAAATGATCTGTGGTACACAAAGTTATTGTCCATAGCGTACGACTTTCTTCTCTTCAGAAAGGTCTAGATCTTCGCCAGATCTTTGGTATAGTTTACAGATTTCTAATGTGTAGGAGTTTCCATGTGAGATCTTGTTCATCACCAACATGTCGGTGCGAACTCGCCAAGAAGAAAGTGGAAGCCACACGTCAGTAACTTTACGGTCATTTATCAGCATGTTAAAGTGTGATAAATGGCCACATGGCTCAGGACAGACTGACCAGAACATCTCGACTGGAAAAGCACCAGGATCTCCATGAAGCTAACGGTTTTTGAGAAGCTCATTGGACAGGAGTGACTGTGTTAGATATGCAGTATTGACATACACTTAATGAATATGCAAATTGACATCCATAGCACATTCTGAAAAAGTATTGTTTGTGAAAATCCCAGTTTCGGAACCACCAACTAGCATGCCATGATCAAAGTCACAGAGATCACGGAGTTCGCATTATCCCCCATCACCTGAAGCTCTTGACCTGTATCTGCATAATTACAGCATCTCTAATTAAATCCTCTAGCTGCGCTGTATTCGGGAGCAGACCCGCAGCTGAAAGACGAGAAGAACCCTGAAAGGCGTAACCCCCCCCCCCCCCCCCCCCCCCAACCCCTCCAGGTTCTCCTCCACTGATGTTCTCAGTCTGCCTTGCAACCCGTCTTTCTTCTCTGCTGTGTGGGATTTCAGCTTCACCCGTAAATATGCAATCACTCGTCGTGGTTCGAGTGAGGCTGTTGCCATGGAAACCGTCACACCGTCGGTGCAAAGGCACTGGCGAGAGAACACTCCATTCTTAAGCTGAGGAATGTCTTCAACATCATTCGACAGCATTCAATAGACTTCTTCATGCCCACAATGCGCTCCTGACCTCATGGCGCCTTTTCATCCTCTTTATTATAACCTCGTCCTCAGCATTTTATTTCCCTGGAGATGAGGCGGAGACGCAGAATTTCCAGATCGAAATCAACATCAATAACCTCAGATAGACGAGTTTCAGAATGGTTTCAAATTCTAATGAATGACTAACGCTTTAATGAACGAGTAAAGCCCGGCTGTGGCGTTAATACTTTCCAGTAAATTACTCCAAGACACAGAAATGCTTTAAGCATGTACAATATCTCATTTGAACTGAAATGAATCTGATACTGGTGTTTTGTAGGTCGGTGCTCATTGTGCTATTCTCATTAAAATATTAGCACTGCCCTGATGTAAACAAGAACAAATATAAGGCATGATGTATATATTTCATATATATATATCATCATTTATATATATTTTTTAGCAGTAACGTTAATGAGAACTCCAGCGTAGAAATAGCGGAGGTGTTGGCACATTTTGGACTTTCAGAATTACGTTCCAGAGACTAAGCTCAGCGAGCTAGCGAAGCACGATGACCGCGTGACTGCATTGATGGCGGTGTTAGTGTGAAGGTTGAAGCTTTGGAAGCTGATCAGTTTGAGCAGAGTACAGAGATTACAAGGTGAGAGAGCTGGACAGAACAAGGACTAAAGCGCCGCTGCATCACTTTCTTTAGGTCGAGATGAAGCAAAGGCTAAATCCCATCGTGCCACTATAAGCACAGCATTGTGGGTAATGTATTGTATTGATGTACATGTATAGCGCAAGATGTTTAGCGCAAGATGGTAGGGCGGCTGTGTCTCAGTGGGTAGAGTGGGTTGTCCACTAATCCACTAATCGTAGGGTTGGTGGTTGGAATCCCGGCCCGGGTGATCCCATGCCGAAGTGTCCTTGGGCAAGACACTGAACCCTAAGTTGCCCCCGATGGCAAGCTAGCACCTTGCATGCAGCTCTGCTACCATTGGTGTGTGAGTGTGTCTCATCTGTAAGTCGCTTTGGATAAAAAAAAACGTTTGTCAAAGTTTCAATGAAAAACTCGATACATATCAATTTTAGATGCCGTCGAAGGTCACAGGGAAATGATAAAGTCATTCAGGGTCAAACGTTTTGTTTTCTTTCCAGATTCCAGATTTTATTAAATGAATCCCGGCTACGATTTGGATTCGGTTAACGTTACAATCCTCTCTTGTGTTTAATCATTTAATCAGCGCTAATAGCTTTCACTAAATCCACACTCTTAATAATGAAACATGACTCGCATGTCAAAAGCTGATGATTAATCTGACATTAACACGGATATCTGAGACACGGTCTAATGAATAAAGCATGTCAGACACGCCGAGATCGGATCTGAGAACAGCATGAACGTCATCCAAGTAATGTCTTTTTGTTTGGTTTTTTTTTTATTTTTGTTTTAAATTTCCAAATTATAATGAATGAAGCTTTTTTTGCCACATCATGGAGGAGGCGAGGCGAGGCTGATTTCTCGTCCGTAGCCGTCCGATCCACGTGTGCTGGACGGATGATGATGTTGTCATGGCGACGCCTGGATGCTGGGCGCTAGAGGCTTAAATTGCTTTATTACGAGAAGCTCTTGTGCTCTAAACTGGGCAGCTGTGTCTCAGTGGGTAGAGCGGGTTGTCCACTAATCCACTAATCGTAGGGTTGGTGGTTGGAATCCCGGCCCGGGTGATCCCATGCCGAAGTGTCCTTGGGCAAGACACTGAACCCTAAGTTGCCCCCGATGGCAAGCTAGCACCTTGCATGCAGCTCTGCTACCATTGGTGTGTGAGTGTGTCTCATTTGTAAGTCGCTTTGGATAAAAGCGTCTGCTAAATGAATAAATGTAAATGTAAACTCCTTTACCACATACACACACTCATTTTTGAATGGAAAAAGCACGTCCTGCTATCAATCCGGAGGAATTTCATCTCTGCGCAAAAAGATTATGTTTGTTTGTTTGTTTGTTTGTGTATTCATTTATTTATTTAGTTTAAAGTGCCTTTCCTTGTACTCAAGGACACAAAACATGAGTAATGTACATTTTCGTTACGTTCGAATGTCATAACAGGCTTTATAACAAAAACGTGATGACATAAGCCTTTATAAATATCCATCCATCTTCAACCGCTTACTCCTTTATCAGGGTCACGGGGGAACCTGGAGTCTATCCCAGGAGGCATCGGGTACAAGGCGGGGTTACACCCTGGACAGAGTGCCAGTCCATCACAGGGCACAATCACACACACACTCACACACACATTCATACACTACGGACACTTTAGGCACGCCCATCAGACTACCATGCATGTCCTTGGACTGGGGGAGGAAACCGGAGTACCCGGAGGAAACCCCCGACACACGGGGAGAACATGCTAACTCCGCCCACACATGGCCCTGGTGGGACTCGAACCCCGGACCCTGGAGGTGTGAGGCAGACAGGCTAACTACTAAGCCACCGTGCGCCTTTATAAATATATCTATATACATTTATGTCAGTTCTCATGAAAGGCATATGGAGGCCTTATGACCACTGATCACTTCCTTAAGCAAAATTCCATAAATCTGCTTATGAATGTTCATATAGATTTGTTTCAGGAAAAGGTTTATGGACGTGTTCTGTAGCCTTATGAGCTCTGTCCTTACGTAAGGTTCATATACGTAGCTGATGGAAGTGTTTATGCACGCCTTTACTGACATGCCTTCATTTTATGCAGCTTTATGTCCATTCTCAAGACAGAGCTATAGAGGTGTTATGAAGCCCTATGATCACTGCCTGAGTAACGTTTCTTAAATCTGTTCATGAGGCGTTTATTCATGCCTATAGCAATGTCCTGACCCTGTAATGATGGCTAACATCTGTTTGAATTAACCCGTATAAATATTGACCTAGCTTTACGTCGATTCTCAGGAAATCCTTATAGAGGTGTTATGATGTAAGCTTTATGATCACCGAGCTTACATCAAGTGAAATTACAAAAAAAAAAAAAAAAGAAACAGAGAGAGAGATGGCGCTCGCTTCATAAAGTTTATACATAAGAGACATGCACATTTTATTGATCCATAATCTCCACAAAAAAATCCCATTTCCTGCTTCCTTTACTGTTGCTCAGACATAATCCCTAACAAGCTGCTGAGATGTTCTCATTTTCCCCTCTGGTGCTGTTTATCTGATTCACAAGTGCGATTTTAGACGTTCAATATTAAAACATCAAGAACAACATCCTCGTTCTATTTCTACACATAATGATGTTTACACACTATTTCTACTTCCTGCCTCGTAAACACAGCAGTGGTTTCCTTGTTATTTACTTCATAACTTAATGAATTGGTGTCAGATTTGGTGGCAAACGCTTTCAGTTAGAGTCCTCAGTCTTCAGTGCTTCAATGCTACGGCAGAATCACATACACACCAGATTGAATTGAATTGATGGGCGGCTGTGGGTCAGTTGGTAGAGCGGGTTGTCCACTAATCCACTAATCCACTAATCGTAGGGTTGGTGGTTCGAATCCCGGCCCGGGTGATCCCATACCGAAGTGTCTTTGGGCACTGAACCCTAAGTTGCCCCCAATGGCAAGCTAGCACCTTGCATGCAGCTCTGCTACCATTGGTGTGTGAGTGTGTCTCATTTGTAAGTCGCTTTGGATAAAAGCGTCTGCTAAATGAATAAATGTAAATGTAATGTAAATGATACAACACGGATACGTCTACAATTGTGCTGCTATTTAGCCCTTGTTACTCTTACAAATGAAAAGTTAAGAAATATATATACACATTTTTAATCTAAGAAAGCATGTATTTAAAAATCTTAAACATTTGGAACGTTTGGAACTCATTTTTTAGGACTATGTCTGAAATTCTTAGAATCAATTTGGAGGCGTGTCCTCTGATTGCCATCTGTGGTGTTTCATCTCAGTGTCAGTCTCTGAACCTTAGACAAGCTCGTGTTGTGTCCTTTGTATCGTTGCTTGCTTGGTGCAGATTATTGTTGTCTTGGACCTCTTCGCAACCCCCCTCTATATCAGTCTGGATTAAAGATCTAATGTTCTTTCTGAAGCTGGAAAAAATCAAGTATAACATCAGAGGTAGCGGAGATTCGTTTTTTGGGAAAATGGCAACAGTATATTACCTACTTCAAGGATGTCCGCACCCTGGAGGGAGATTAAGGAGAGGTGGATGGTCAATACTATCCATTTTACCCCCCCCCCTCCCCCTTAATCCCTTTTTTTTATTTATTTTTTTTATTTCTTTCTTTGGTTCTGTTTGGATTTATGAAAATAATACAAAACATATGTAATTAAATCACATGTACATGAATCATAAGTAAATGAATCATATGTAATCGAATCACGCACATGAATCATAAATAAATGAATCATATGTAATTAAATCACATGTACATGAATCATATGTAAATGAATCATATGTAATTAAATCACATGTACATGAATCATAAGTAAATGAATCATATGTAATTAAATCACATGTACATGAATCATACGTAAATGAATCATATGTAATTAAATCACATGTACATGAATCATAAATAAATGAATCATATGTAAACATTTCTGGGTGGGAGGGGCTGTTATTATTGGGGTAAAAAATGTTGATTCTGTATTGATATATTTTGTTGTACTCTGAAAAGTGTATGATAATCAATAAAAAATATAAATCCAAAAAAAAAAAAAAAACATTTTATCCCATCTCCAGGAACAGTTTCTCATTTTTTATTATTATTATTATTATTATTTTTTGTTTATTTTTTTTTTTTTCCCAAAGCTTATTTCCTGCATTTTGATCTTAAGTGAGTCACAAGGTTGAAAGTCACAAAAATACAAACACTGATGGTTAATTTGGTTAATTAGCATCCATGCTAATGTAACGAGGGCATCCATGACTTTCTGACTACTCTTTGGGGGGAAAGATATTTTAAGAACGAGATATTAAACGGATTCACACACTGAATTGTGAGAATAAAATAGATATTATATTCCAAGATAAATTGTAGGTACGTGCAGAACTGCTGTTAATTACATGCTGTAGATTGTGTAGGTTTAAGAGATTAATTTGAGACACGGGTTTCCCGTGAAGGAAATTTTACCCATGTTTAATTAGAATTGTATTTTTTTACTTTACTTGACATACAAATGCATACATATAATATCCATCCATCCATCTTCAACCGCTTACTCCTTTATCAGGGTCACGGGGAACCTGGAGTCTATCCCAGGGAGCGTGGGGCACAAGGCGGGGTACACCCTGGACAGAGTGCCCGTCCATCACAGGGCACAACCATCAAAGGGCACACACACACACACACACACGGCGGGATTCGAGCCCCAGACCCTGGAGGTGCCACCGTGCGCCCCGAACCCCTGATAAGACGTGCAAAGATTACACGCCACCTGCTAGCACTAATTACGATGATTATATGATGTTGGACTATTTCGTCTGTGTGTGTGTGTGTGTGTGTGTGTGTGTGTGTGTGTGTAAAAGTGAGATAAACAGTAATATGCAAATGATTCATCACTGAAGGTTTTCATACATGAAAACCCTGGACATTTATCCGACGCACTCGTCTAATCAAGCACTGACGATCACTCGGATGTGCGATATTGCGCTTGGACCTGGTGCTAATATGGTAACGATGTAGAATTGAGAAACCGCATGATTGCATGACGCATTAAATGTGATCGCTACATTCATGCAGTGATATTTAAGATGTCTATATTTCAGCGTGAAATAAGAAAATCTATATGGCGCTATATATACAACAACAACGATGCATGCGTCATTAAATAGTGGGTCATTTCGAGATGTTTTGTAACTCATTATGCTTCATTCTGTATTGATTCTCATGCAGACACATGATGAGTGGGTTAAACAGGAAGTCATTCGTGCTGGGTTAAAGATATGAAGGTCTTTCCGGTCCAGTCGAGACTTTGGATGCGTTAAAAAATGTTAACTGTGACCGCTAATTTGCGTTTGGCTTTAATTTGAGTCATTTCAGAAGAAAATAGACAATGTTTGTAGTCATATTGTAGATGAGAAACCTGTTTCAGAGAACATTTAAACGTTATAAATGGGTTAAAAATGGAATGTTTTGTTCATTCATGAATGGAATGAATGAGTTTTTTTTTTTTTTTATTAGAATAATTGGGTGTGGTGTAAACGGAGTAAAACACTTCAGCACATGCGTCACTATTATATAGGGCGGCTGTGGATCAGTTGGTAGAGCGGGTTGTCCACTAATCGTAGGGTTGGGGGTTCGAATCCCGGCCCGGGTGATCCCATGCCGAAGTGTCCTTGGGCAAGACACTGAACCCTAAGTTGCCCCCGATGGCAAGCTAGCACCTTGCATGCAGCTCTGCTCCCATTGGTGTGTGAGTGTGTCTCATTTGTAAGTCGCTTTGGATAAAAGTGTCTGCTAAATGAATAAATGTCAATGTACTATCATGAATGTATCATCATTAATAAATTTAGATTATGAGGTATAGAAATCCCAAAATGTCTGTGCTCACAGTTGAGAACACACATGAGCTGCTGAGGTTAGGGGGATTTCCTGGGTTCTGGGTTAGTCAGGCAGTGCCGGAGCTCCTCCAGATCCATTTATTCTGATAAAGCTGACAGCGTGAACTGTGAAGCAATCCGCTGTGAGATTGCACCTGCTACACCTGCACGAGAAAGGGTGAGAGAGATTGCAACACAGCAGGAGAGAGAGCGAGAGAGCGAGAGGGGAACTAAACACATCTGGATGTTGATTTGGATGTTTATTACACACTTTCCCCCACTCATACGCTCTGTGATGTGCTGCTAGAACCCCAGCTCACGGCACATCATGACAATTAGAGGCTAGGCGCTGACACGCCGATGATATTTGTTGGGTGGGAACACGATTTCTGGTTACCATAGAGACAGAAGTGTGCGTGTGATTGCTCCATACTATCGAAACATACGTTATGTTCTCCTCCTCCTCCTCGTCATTATCGTTTATCATCCTCATTATGAATCAAAAGGCGTGACGGAACAGTATCACGACTCTACTCATAATTTTACACACACAGGCTGTTATATTATTATAAAATATGTCTGTAGGTGTATTCGTGGTGTTAAAATGGTATGTTATTGGTGTTAAATGAATTAAATCAAGTCCTTACAGAGTGCAGCAGTAGAGGTGGGACTTGTATATGTAGTATGATCATTGATTCATCTTCCCTGACCCCTGGCCAGGGTCACGCCGGATACCGAGTCTATCCCGGGAACTCTTGGAGTTAGGTGAGAATAAATCCCATTCATACACATTCACACCTATTGGCAATTTAGCACATCTCATCTACCAACTGGCATGTTTTTGGACAGTGGGAGGAAACCAGAGAACATGGAGGAAACCTACATGGACAGGAGGAGAACTTGAGCCAAAACTCATATTACACTCTTGGAGAGAATGTTTAATACAATGTTCTTTTCTGACCAGGAAACTCTGGTTTATGGTTCTAAATAGAACCTTGACGGGTTGTAGATTGTCTTATCGTAAATCATATTATTTCAGTAGTTAATGCATCAGAGTAACTTGGACGTCTGGATGCCAGGTTTCTAAATTTCACTCATTTCTGTTTCTAAGGCGAGTTCATTTTCTGATTGCACGCCGTTGATGTACACACCAGGCTGGTTAGGTTTGTGTGTTAGCCGTAGCCGTGCAGAGAAGAAAGAAAACGAACACGTATGAGGAAGCCAAAGTGCTCCAAAGGGACTGCAGCTTGAAGGTTTAGTACTAGGTGTAGAGTCGGTTACCACGGCAACCCTGCATCCAGTGAAAGAATGCCGTGGGTTTTTGTTTTTGTGTTCTTGAAGCTGGATCAGTAGTGATTAGTGTTCAGTTATCGGTGTAGTGATGGATGATTGTCCTTCTGTAGGTCCCTGTCTGTTTTTTATCTGCAGAGCGGCTGATGTTTAGGTCAGGAGTGATATCAGTGTGAACTTTAATGGTCCTCAAACGCCACCATGTGGTGACAGACTATTCCCGTTACAAGATCAAATAATAAGAATAAGCAATGTGTATATATATAATGTATATATTCATTTAATAAGCACTGCATGTTGTGGTGTTCTGGTGCATGTTCTGGTGGCTTCAAATATATATATATATATATATATATATACAGTATCTCACAGAAGTTAGTACACCCCTCACATGTGTGTAAATATATGATGTTATCTTGTCATGTACAGCACTGAAGAAATGACACTGTGCTACAATGTAAAGTAGTGAGTGTACAGCTTGTGTAACAGTGTCAATTTACTGTCCCCTCAAAATAACTCCACACACACACATTAATGTCTAAACCGCTGGCAACTAAAGTGAGTACACCCCTAAGTGAAAATGTCCAAATTTGGCCCAAAGTGTCAATATTTTGTGTGGACGCCATTATTTTCCGGCACTGCCTTAACCCTCTTGGGCATGGAGTTCACCAGAGCTTCACAGGGAGTTCACGATTATATCATATTAAATATCCATCCATCCATCCATCTATCTTCAACCGCTTACTCCTTATTTATAATTGATCAATTCGCTTGTTTCTTTTCTTCTTTTTTTTTGTAAAGTTTTCGGATGGTTCCCTCTGGTGGACAAAATGACTGTTGCAGGTATTTATGTATTTATTTATTTATTTTGTGCAGTTTAGAGTAATCCAGTCCACAACACTTGGAGATTTAGACATGAAGACTTGAGGATTTCCTTCATTAACTAACAGCTAACATTAACAGATAACAACTAACATTCATTCATTCATTCACTCATTCATTCATCTTCAGTGGTTTATTCTGGTCATGGTCGATTCACTCGTTCACCCCTAGGGGCAGTTTAGCATCACCAATCCACCTACTGCCATGTTTTTGGAAAACTACCAAACACATGCATGTTAGACTGATTGGTGTGTCTAAAGTGTCCGTAGTGTATGAATGTGTGTGTGTATGTGATTGTGCCCTGTGATGGACTGGCACCCTGTCCAGGGTGTAACCCCGCCTTGTGCCCGATGCCTCCTGGGATAGACTCCAGGTTCCCCCGTGACCCTGATAAAGGAGTAAGCGGTTGAAGATGGATGGATGGATGGATGGTATGAAACCCATGTGTATAGGGAGAACATATGAAAGGGCACAAAATCAGTGACCTGACCTCAGGCGTGAACTGACATGAGCGCATCACTGTGCCTCCTCATTTATTCAGTAATCAGTATGGTTTATTCAGTAACTACAGTGCAACTTATCGGAAATTTACATTTAAATAATACCCGAGTCTAAAAAAATAGCACCGCATACCCATCTCATCCATGCCTTTTCATTTTGTAACTAAAAAGTCATGTAGCACTTCACCACCACCACCACCACCACCAACAACAACAACAACAACAACATTAAATGAATAGTGCGGTTCATATGAGTATGTGTACACATTATTCAAAAATGAGTCAGGCACTTGATCACAATCACTTTTATTGTAAAGGTGGCATATTCCAAAATATTCCGAGTATTTCTTCTACTTTTTTTTATGTCAGGGAGCAAAGGATGGCAACAAACAACTAGAAAAGATCACAAAAGACACAACACTTTGGTAGGAATCTTAGATACGCTCTTAAAAGCAGGGAAAGAAAAGTAAATGCGTGTAACCCGGAACGAAACAAGTCAAACGACGTGTCTACAGAGCTGGATTTAATATTTCACAATGGATTAAAAATGAATATTCCTAGAAATATTCTTCGGCTTAGAAAATGGCTGTTTAGCTGTGCTTTGCTTTCATACAAGAGACACGTGAACGAATAAAAGGCTGCTGTTATCCATTCAATCGGCTCATTGTTGATTTATCCGAATGTCTGTCTTAAAACGTTAATACATCCAGAGTAACCGATCATCCTTCTACGTTAAAATCTATTTGTACATGTTTTAAAAAGTAAACATCACACAGTCGGCCTCACAGACTAATAAGAACGCGTCGTGTTGTTATGCTGCTAGTTAGCTTAATAGCGGTACGCTAACGCTTCAGATTGTTGCTGTGGCTAGAAACATGAGGTCGTGACCTTGCATGTCTTATGGCTGTGGTTACATCTCGACACATTAAAAATGTCGAATAGTAATACGTATCGTCAATCGTTCCCGTTTATTGTGTAGAAACTTTGTTTGTGCCAGCAAATGTTCCTGTCTTTGGTCCGTTTTGTGCCGTTCGTACACTGAAGACAACTTTACATTCACTTAAGAGACACTTTTATCCAAATTACACGTGAGACAGAATCCAATCCAAGTGTCTAGTGAAGAACCTGTTACACAGACATTAGCAATGAACCTCCAAGACTTCACTCAGGACAGCAATGTGCATAATGTGAGATTTCAGTCTGGAACGCCAGACGCAGTAAATAAAGATCCAGACAAAAATATATTGTAGATGATGATGATTTTTATGTAATAAATTAATTGTGTTTATAACGAATTATAAGTGTTAAAAACATTTTAATTAAATGGAAAGATTTATGTCTCGCACCACAGTATTTAAGCGATCTTTTGGTCTTCTATGATCCGCCACGCCCACTTAGATCCACAGATGCAGGTTATTTGACGGTACCGCGAATAGTGAAGGCTACAGCAGGGGGAGGAGCTTTCACTCATAGAGC
>JAFFST010048913.1:1091-11444 GCA_022414735.1 Noturus placidus | reverse complement strand
AGTTTTATATCTTTATGTTTGAGGCCTGAAATGTGGCAAAAGGCCGAACAGTTCAAGGGGGCCGAATACTTTCACAAGGCACTGTGTATATATGTCATGATACATTTGGTGTGTTGTGGGAATGTAGATAAAGTTGGCTGAGGTGAGTGTAGAGATGAAAATGTCTGCATAAAACTCTTCATTTGTCGGTCAGAAATACGAGAAGGAGAATAATAAAAAAAAAGACAATTTAAAAAATCTTTAAATAACCTTTACCAAGTACAAGTAGAATTCCCCAGAGTACGAAGAACTCAGATCCAGCACTTTATTAACTACTCAATAATTGTAATTAAAAATGCAGTATTTATTTATTTGGTCTCTCTTTCTTTATTATTTTATATACATTATATTACATTTACATTACATTTATTAGACGCTTTTATCCAAAGCGACTTACAAGAGCACACTCACACACCAATGGTAGCAGAGCTGCATGCAAGGTGCTAGCTTGCCATCGGGGGCAACTTAGGGTTCAGTGTCTTGCCCAAGGACACTTCGGCATGGGATCACCCGGGCCGGGATTCGAACCACCAACCCTACGATTAGTGGATTAGTGGACAACCCGCTCTACCGTCTGAGACACAGCCGCCCATAAAAACACTTTGCATTTTTGATTCACTTTCTGCAGCAGAGTGGATTCAGAGTCGACTCACTTGACTCACTCTCATATTGCAGTAGAGTTCGTTACCAAATCCAGAGGTTGTTTAGTCTGTTTTGTCTCTCTCTTTTAGGTCTTTAAACACAGTGGCACAGTTTAGCAGCTCACATCTACATAACCCCCCCTCCCCACACACACACACACAGAACAACACACGTAGCATGTTTGATTCACTTCCTGCTTCCGAGTCGACTCACTTTCTCAGTGCAGTAGAGTTAGCTTGAAAGCGGCCGGTTCAGATGCTCTCGGACATCGCTCGCGTCAGCGTTGTGTTCGCACCTGCTTAAAGAACCGCACCGAGGTATCTAAAGAGCACACAAGCGCTTCATTTTTTTCTGTGGTAGTAATGGAAAATTGCATTACACTGAAATTACTGTCTCTCTCTGGAAGGAGTTTTTTTAAGCTTCTCTGAGAGCACAAACAAATAAAAGGCATTAAAAGTAGCACATGAAAACCTCCGACTCAAACTGGCCCAGATAAAACTCTTGAAAGAATCCAGCCTGAATCAGCAATTTCACAACTCTTATAACATCAGGTATAGATTATTTTCCACTCTTTCCTTTGAACTCATCATCCCCATGGCATTTGGAAAAAAAATAAATAAATAAATAAAAACAAAACAACAAAAAAAACTCAAGTATCTTGTATGTCTGTTCCAGTTTTTGGTGTGATCTGATTTTGCTTTATTTTTGCTACTAAGCTTCAACTTTCATTTAGCTCGCTCAATAAATAACAAATCCCACTTACCCACTGACTGGCTCTGGCCACTGGTGAGATTCTGGGCGTAAACGGCAGCGTCCGGGCCACAGGCGGTCTCCGGAGACGACGAACACCGCTTCAGGGTGTATTTTATTTTGCTCTCCTGATCCACGGCCTCCCATTTATACCTACAATAAAAATAAAAAGAAAAGTTTTCCTATGAAATGAAGGGCAGATATAACCACATTGACTGAACTTACAGAACATACAGCCTACATACAGTGCAAAAGTTTGCATCCCCCATGATTTAAGATGGGGGAATTGATTCGCACAGCGGGAAAACATCCTCAACGTTTCAAATAACACAGCAGTGATGAGAAATTTTAATTTTTTTAAAAACCAACAGAAATCTATCTTCATGAACCACGACTCTGTGTGAAGACGGCACAGTATTACATCTACTGTGGAATAGAAGTGGAATAGAGATGACAGGAAGATGTTATTTTCATAGGATAACGTGTTTAATTTAGTTAAGACCTTGACAGGGGAGAAAAGGAATGTTTTTGGAACTCTCGATCAGTACGGTACCTTTGATCATGTGTATTGGAGCGTCTTGACCTTGTGCTATTTGCATTTTTTGTAATTGTTTAGCTATAAACTATACGATAATTCGTTTTGTTCATAGACACGAAACCATATTTCGACCACGCTGAGAAAAATTATTAGTTGGGATGAAATGTAGGGGGCATGTCACCTGTGTCGTCACCTGACACACCGCTCCCTGATTGGCTGCATGATTACTTAAATCTAGGCTTGTAATGTATTGGTTTACTCAAGCCTACCCTGACTAGACTTTCTGTTACGCTAAGCACAGTCCTAATAATCTTTCCTTCGTCAAGCCACACACGATTTTATGGAGATACTAGAGATCCTGATCCTCTCTGTTCTCCGGACCTGCCTGATCCAATTCGGAGGTCCTACCTCTGGATGAGCTCTCATCTACTCCAAATACAGATTGCTGGGACTACGGCTTCTTCTAAGCCATACAGATTTCATATAAATCCATAATGAACATGTTCACACTCTCTGTTGTGACCCAGATGAGGATGGGTTCCTTTCTGAGCGGGTTCCTCTCAAGGTTTCTTCCTCTTAACATCTTAGGGAGTTTTTCCTTGCCACCATCGTCACTCAGTGGTTCGCTCAGTTGTGATAAATTCACACCTTTAATATCTATATTCTGTGTTGATATTTCTGTAAAGCTGCTTTGAGACAATGTTTATTGTAAAAAGCGCTATACAAATAAAGAAATTGAATTGAATTATACAGTCTGGGCTGGACAGAAATAAGCCCCAGCCTCCTCTCTTCTTCACCATTCTCCTCTTATATTCACCGTGCACAAAAATCCTATATATATATATATATATATATATATATATATACATAAACAACCTTATTAATAGTGAAATCTTTGGAAAAGCTCATTTTTTGACCTGCTTGTGCTGTTCTCTGTATGTATAATAATAATAATAATAATAATAATAATAATAATAATAATAATAATAGGAAGGGTTAGCTGTGTCTAGAAATCGTATATGCACAAACTGAGGATTTTTTAAAATCCTTTTATATTCATTAAAAGATTTAAACATGAACACAAACCCTCAGACAGGAAGCAGGTGTTTTGTAGAGCTGTGTACGAGGAAACATTTCAACATCTTAACACTCTCCCACAGCTTTCAGTGCTGCTACATGCTAAGCTAACATGCTAACATGCTAACAGGCTAGCAGCTGTTCCTGGAGTCACGTGCACAGGTGCTGTTTCCACTCGCCGTCACTGGAGCTCTGAGTCCCGAACAGACTCCACTGCAGTGTGGAGACAAGCAGCAGCAGCAGCACGGCCCGAGAACCCGGAACACTCATACTGCACCGTGTACTCACATCCCATAATACACACTTTAATACACTCTCCGATATCATACGGCACTGGGTCTGCGCGCGCGCGCGTGTGTGTGTGTGACTAGCGAAATTACCAACTGGCCATGCTAACCGCAAGAGTCACATGACGGGCAGGCAGGTGAAACGGTCACGTGGTGTGACTCAGCTGCGTCATCGTTATAACATGGCGTCCTGCCATTATTATTATTATTATTATTATTATTATTATTATTATTATTATTACTGTTGTTATTATGATTTATTATTGTTGTTTTTATTTTTTTATTTATTTATTTTCATTTGAGTTACACTCCATTCTCCTTTCCCTTTGTTGTTGTACCTTTCTCCTTGCTGTGTTTTGGCTTTATTATTTCCTTTCTTTTCCAGTTTTCTTTCTTTCGCATTTCATTCTTTCCTTTATATTTCTTTCGTTCTGTATTTCATTTACCAATTGATTTATTTAACTTTTCTTTCTTTTATCTTTCTTTCACCATCATTTATTATCATTATTATTTACTTTCCTTTTCTGTGTTCTTCATTTCTTTAGTGTCTTCACCTTTCATTTCTTTCTCCCCCTTTCTTTTCTCCTCCTTCACTTTCTTCCCTGGACATTTTCTTCTAAATGAATGAATAGAAAGGATCATTTACAAACACTCTGACCTCCTTGTACCATCACACAGGCTTATTCACTCATAAAAGACAAAATAACGAGGAACTAAAACTAATAATAAACTGATTAAAGCAAAAATGAATGAAAGCTTTTAAATAGTCTTATTAAAAGTATTGAATTAAACTATTCGCTGTTGTCTAGTTTCTAGATTTATGCTGCCATCTAGTGTGCAGATAAGTGTACTACACCTGGTACCTTCTGAAATCCACCTGTATATCTGTATATCAGATCAATTTATCGCATGCTTATCCGTTTATGGTCGATCTCGAGGTTATTCACAAACTTTGTAATGTTGTTAAAATAAAGTCCTGGAGAAGATCCTGGATCCACTCCGTATTTCAGAAGGTGCACGTAGGATTACCCCCACTGATCATTTTCTCTGATCACGCCGGCCAGAGCACGGAAATATTCAAATAAAACATTATTCGATTCGAAGTGAAATCAATATCCAGGTTAGATTAAACAACGTTACAGAAACAGAACCGTCGCATCATTTTGTGGTCATTTGTGCAGCCTCTGAGAGCAGTGGATAAAGATACTTTTACCAGAGAGTTAATAATTCAGTAAAAGTCATCAAATGTAGTTATACTGATAGTACTCAGAAGTAGGACAAATCTACTATTGTGAAGTCTGAGTTAGTGAAAATATGATATATGAATTGGCTATTTATCCCAGTAAAAGTGTTTTAAAAATAAAAGATTAATATAGTTAACTCATAATGGTGTTGTTATTCTATACTCTATATATTACGTTGATCAAAATGATTACTCTTGCTGGTTTTTGGTGCTTTTAATGTGAAATCAGTGCACACTTCCAGTGTTGAAGTCTGACAATCATCTATTACCATAAATGTTACAACTGATTTATTTTAATTATGATTATATGCTTCATCTTCAGTTTTTTAAACAGGAAAAGTTGGACAAATGTAAAATTGTCCAATTACTGTAACGCTAGTATATGCAAACAGTTGTAAAAAAAAAAAAAAAAAAACAAAACCCAAAAAAACAAACAACTGGCTTGTGTAAAAGTGCCTTTTCTATCATCTCTAGTATCTAAGTCAAGCATAAATATTGCTCTTCCATAGAAGTTACATGTGTGTTCGATGGTAGTGGGGTAAGTCTTTATTACACAACCTAGCTAATTTAAGGAAAAAGCAACATTTAGTGCCTTAGTGAGGTTTTGGGCACCACAGGCCACCAGAACAGTTTCAGTGGGCCTTGGCATAGATTCTCCAATCCTCTGAAGTGAAGAGATGAAAACCAAAAGAGCTGTATAGAGAGTGATAGAACGACACTGGTCTACTAAGATGAATGCATGTTGTGGGTCCTCTTGTCCCCTTAGAAGAAGAAGCTACTGCAAATGAATACAAAGTTGCTCCGAGTGATCACCTTTATCCTACGATGAAACATTTCTCTCCTGATGGTCTCTTCCAGGATGTCCCTATTGCCCTCATCACAATCAAAACACTTGGAAGAATGGTGTTCATCCCTCCAGTTGAGTTCAGAGACTTGGATAATCAATGTCAAGGAGCACTGAAGCTGTTCTAGCAGCATGTGGTGGCCCAACACCTAACCCAGACACTTTAAGCTGGATTTTCCGTTGTAGCCTGTCTGTATGTGGTGAATAGGATAATAGGAGAGCTCTCTGGTTTCTCTGCCTGAGAGCAAAAAGACACACCAAACTTGAGACAATCTGAGAATTATTTGAGAGCTGGATGAGATCTAAGGTGAAACTTAAAAGGAGGCAACTTTGAGATTTTGTGTGACTTTTTCTCCAGGAGAAAATAATTGAGAAATAAGCAATGATGTCATTTTGGTTTCACACAGATCTCATTGTTGTCTAGGAGAAATACATGAGATGTTTTTGAGAGCTGTTTTCTAATGTTCTTTTCCTCTGTGAGGTAACAAGCAAAGCCTGGCATGGATTTTCAGAGAGATATTTCCCTCTTCAAATATTGTAGAATTCTCATCTCTGTGTGAACCATACCATTAAATCATTTATAGACATGTAGGAATGGCACATACACACAATGTTGGTGTGCTAGCTAACTTGCAAACGTATGCATTTTTAACAGTTTCATAGGTTAAATAATTATTTTGCCAACAAAAGTGTCGATCAAAACCAGAAAAAACCTTTCATGGGCTGCAGTAGCTACAATTTTCAAATTCCTACCTCAAATACAAAGTGGTAAATTTTACATCTACACGTTCGTGTGCTCAAGAGCGACTGAATGCTGTGTCGTAACCGCCCTCACCTCAGAACACAAGGTGTTCTTCCACTGAGGGTCATGGAACATCTCTCTCTCTCTCAATTTTTATATACACTTTTTTCTCATGAACCAAAAAACAGAACCAACAGATAATATGTCATCCTTAAATTTGGAATCATTATAGAATCTCTATATGAAAATTCTAATAGTTCAATCTCCTTACCAGGAGGTACATCACCTCATTTTATCATCAAGCATAGGGTTAAACAAGGCCCTATTTCTCCATTTCTCTTTGTAATGATTACAGAAATGCTTTCTATTTTTATTACAAATTCAAACATAGCTCCATTAAAGGTACTTGGGCAACCAGTAATCACCAGCCAGTTAGCAGATGATACAACCATCTCTGTGAAACAGCTCTGCCAGAATCATTTTGTAGTGAAATTTTAATGTAAATTTGAATGTAGGTTGTTTTATGACTTGATACGTGTCTATTTCCTGTAAGTGAACCCTGTGCTGATACAGGGTTTGATTTAACACACTGATGATGGAGTGAAGTAAATGTGTGTCCTGCTGTAATCTGGAGAAGGAGACATGACCCCCAACATGAGTGTGTCTGGAGAACAGGACTTAAAGAAAGACGAGAGGTGAGTTATTTTACATTCACCAGCACTAAATACACACCGTCTCATGGGAACAGATCTGTATCTCTAAACACTCACTGGTTAACAGAGGAACTAAACTGTGGCTTAAGGTGTTTAATAGCAGTGAATCTGATCTAAGAACAGTTTAGAGAAATCATTGACTTGAAGAAGAGTGAAAAGGACTGTGTAATGTAGAGGAGAAGAGCAGTGTAGCTTAGAGTCAGTGAACTCTACAGGCCTTAAGACCCAGCGGAGTCAGTGATCTGTGATTGGGGCTCCTGACATCAGTGTAATTCCTGAGGTATGAGGCGTGTCTCCTGTTTGAATAAGTGTGCAGACTGTAGCTGAATTATAAAGATGGAATTATTAGTGTTGAATGATGAACACATTGTGTAACAGTGCTGAGACAGCAGAGTATTAATTACTGCTGATATTTCTGTTCTAATTACAGAATGATGGAGGGAAAGAGATCAGACTCACCAGAACCCAGCTGTGTGTCCACGAAGAGTGACCGGTGAATGGGACCCAATTCACTTCAGAGTCGGAGCCAGTTCTCCTGATGTGAGGTCAGTACAGTGAGGTGTTTTTAAGGCAGTGTTCCACCTGAGTGTTCCATTATGAAGCCCTTCATGATCTTTATCAGGTGTTGAAGCAGTAAAACACTAAAGTGTGCAGTGCTGCAGCTCTCGGACTGGCAGTGAGGAACACTGCTTTAAGAGTTCAGTTCAGCCTGCAGTCCCTGAGCTGGAGGGTCTGTGGTGCTACACAACAACATTTACAGCTGGGACATTAATGACTACATCACTATTTTATTCATAAACATGTTAGTGTCAGTGAGGAAACCCTGAAATCAGTGTATTGTGTTAAACAGATAGTGTTAAATATCTGTCTCCGTGTGTATTAGTGTGTTGTGCAGCTATGAATACATATAGTCTATATTACATTGTGTTTTATTTGTTCACAGACCACGACAGAAGAAATCAAACAGCAGAAATCAGCTGGACTCCATATTCAAGGTGTGTGTGTCTTTTTAATGTGTGTAACTTGTGTGTGTGAGGAGGTTTCAGGTTTTTTATTTAAGATAATGATGGGTCACCGCTTTATCGATGTGCAGCAGCATTATGGGTAATATAGAAAATATACATAGAATATACATAAAAAATATCTACGATGTAATATGTATAATTCACCTTGGGATGTTATATCTATGATGTAATATATACAATTCACCTTTGAATATGTTAATGAAGTATCCAATATGTTACCTAGATTTAAACATGTAGACTTGATTCAGTGGTATAAAACATTGTAACATTGTTTCATTGGAATATGTTCTGAAGTGTGATGCTAATGAAAGTCCTGCCCCCGGTGCTGAGGGAAACCAGAGGCTGCTCTAGGTGTGCACTTTGGAGTTGTGAGTTTGTTTGAAGCGGCCATCTAGCGCAATAAATGGGAATCTTTCCCAGAGCTGGGGGTTTGAGCAACAGGCCAAAGAAAATCCCCCTGGGCTTGCTAGTCTGTGACAACGGAACTGATAAGAGTTCAAGGCACCAGGACAAGACTATCCGGCATATAGAAACCCCCACCGCTGGAAAAGACTAACCCTTTGAAGAAACATACAATTTACTGTGCATGCGCTACTAACGTATCAGCCTAAGGTTGTAAAGAACTGGTTAAGGTGATGATGATTGGTCCGGTTTGGTCGAATGCCACGCCTAGGGGTAGGGTTACTATTTGGAGGGAACTTTTAAAAGATGTTGTCATGTGTGTAAACAGGGTCCTCTGCAGACGACCACGCTTTGTTGTTTTGCAATAAAGTTTCTTGATTTGACTTCCACAAAACTCTCTGACTCTGATAATTTTTATTTTTGACTTAAAGATTGATTTTTATTTCCAACAGTAATCAGACAGAATTTCAGTTGTAACTGTGGGAATAGAAAGAGACCTTTCTTCTTTTCATAAAATAAAAGCATCTCTCAGTGTGTAACATTCTAATATTTATATAATCTGTGTATTTCTAACCAGGAGCTGGAACACAAAGTCATCACTCTGATAAAGAAGGAGCTGAAGAGGTTTAGGAAGCTCCTGAGTCCAGATTACCCAGCATGCACTGAGAGGGAAGAGGAGGATGAGGAGGATCTGCAGAGTGTCAGAGAGGGAGCGCTGAAGATCACACTGCATGTCCTGAAGAACATGAACCACACAGTTCTCTCTAACACACTGCACAACAGTAAGAGCTCTGAGTCATGGCTTTATTCCATCAGGTTCACTTTAGAGAGAGGAAATAGTTTAAGATATGAACACCTTTAGGTTGAAGTTTGAGTTTAGTATCATGGACATCTGGTGCTTTTCTGTTCTGTTCATGGTCCAGTTTGTGATTACTCTGTAAAGTGGTTCTGTTCCTTCAGGAATATTTAGTCCATGACTCAGGAATTAACAGCAGCATTTGAAAGAATTTTACATTTGATATTGTGCTCAGTGATTTTTTCATTAAAACATGTTATTACTCTGTTTATTAGAGTCTGAGGCTTCTGTGTATCAGACAGAGCTGAAATCTAACCTGAGAGAGAAGTTTAAAAGAATTAATGAAGGAATCTCACAGCATGGAAGCTCAGCACTTCTGAATGAGATCTACACAGAGCTCTACATCACAGAGGGTTGGAGTGGAGACGTCAATAATGAACATGAGGTGAGTCAGATTAGACAGCGTCCAGGAGACCAGCAACACAGGAGACACCCATCAAATATAACGAGCTCTTTAAAGACAAGTCCATCAGAAGAGTGCTGACTAAAGGAGTTGCTGGAATTGGAAAAACAGTCATTGTTCAGAAGTTCATTCTGGACTGGGCTGAAGGAGAAGCAAATCAGGACATCACCTTCATGTTTCCACTTCCCTTTAGAGAGCTGAATCTGGTGAAGCAGAGAAATCTCAGTCTGACGGACCTTCTTCATCACTTTTTCACAGAAATGAGAAAACTGGAATTACTAGACTCCTACTCAGTGGTGTTGATCTTTGATGGTCTGGATGAGTGACGACTTCCTCTAAATCTCCAGAAGAATGAGAGATTGTGTGATATGACAGAGTCAGCCTCAGTGGATGTGCTGCTGATGAACCTCATCAAGGGGAATCTGCTTCCCTCTGCTCTCCTCTGGATAACCTCTCGACCAGGAGCAGCCAATCCAATCCCTCCTGAGTGTGTAGCCCAGGTAACAGAGGTACGAGGGTTCAGTGATCCTCAGAAAGAGGAGTACTTCAGGAAGAGGATCAGTGATCAGAGCCTGGTCAATAATATCATCACACACATTAAGTTTTCACGAAGCCGCTACATCATCCACATCCCAGTCTTCTTCTGGATCTCAGCCACTGTTCTAGAGAGAATGTTGGGTGAAGCAGAAAGTGAAGAGGTCCCCAAGACTCTGACTCAAATGTTCACACACTTCCTGATCTTTCAGATCAAACACAAGGACCAAAAGTACCATCAGAAATGTGACCCTGATC
>JAFFST010048905.1:101235-116212 GCA_022414735.1 Noturus placidus | reverse complement strand
CACGCTGCACCCTGCTCTTGTCCTTGACAGTGCTAGCAGCGTACCAAATGGTGATGGAGGCTGTGAGGATGGACTCAATGATGGCTGTGTAGAAGTGCATCATCATTGTCTTCGGCAGATTGAATTTCTTCAACTGCCGCAGGAAGTACATCCTCTGTTGTGCTTTCTTGATGAGGGCACTGATGTTCAGCTCCCACTTAAGAGTGACAATGAGTATAATATGTATAATATATAACATTATAACAGTATAATAATTATAATTATAACAGTATAATTATAACAGTATAATATGTATAATATATAACATATATTTATAATATATAACATGACAATGAGTATAATATTCTTCAGTGGTCTTCCCATTCACTGGGTCGGAAGCCATTAGAACACCTTTTTGGATGTGGTAGAAGGGGAGAGTCGGAGCATAAAAGTGTAACTGAAACATCTGCAGGAATTGCAGCTCATTTTGTCTAAACTCTTGAAACTGTTGTGTGAAAATCCCAGGAGATCAGCTGTTATTTAAAACATTCAAACCAAGGTGTACAGGTATTCCTAATAAAGTGGATATTGTAGATGTATGTTGAATCAGGTGTGTTGGTGATCAGGTGTGTACAGTGATACTTTATTGAATATTACAAATTTTGTAAGGCCCATTGTCTGTTCATGAGTTTCCTGACCTCTAGTATGATTCATTGCCTTTTACTGTGTCCGTAAACAGTGCCATACAGGTTCAGGAGGGAGGGCCGGTCTGTGCCAGTGATACTCTCCGCAGTCCTGACTATCCTCTGTAACCTGATTTTGTCTTGTTGGGTGTGTCGTGAAAATTAGACAAAACTCGCAGACTCGTCCTCTGAAGGTAAAAAGGTTTATTGCAGGAAGATGGTTAATACATGATAGAATAAAGCAGGATAGAATAATGAGAATGCTCTGAAGATCTTGTACTAAACCACTACAGTTTGAGACAGTTCAAACAGGCTTTGTTTTAGGATCTTTGAAGATGTTTAGACAAACCTTGAACAGAAGAACATGTTTCTGTCTTTGTAAGCAGATAAACATTCTGTATTGATCTCAGTGAAATGACATGGCTTTCTTAGGCGATATCCTCACATAAGAATGAAACAGAACAAGAACAAACTAATTGTGGTGAAAATGAGTAATTTTCTATTTTACTAACAGATACCACCTATACCAGGAGAAGTGTGCACGATTTTCAATAAGTTTGTATGTATGAGTGGATGTGCAGGTCAACATCTAATGATTTGTGTCTAGTCTGCAACAGTAGTCTGTGGTCAGGGAGCTTTGGGGCACAAAAGGTGCGGTGGCAAAGTCACATCATCGAACTTCTATCCTGGTCACGTGGCTATATACTACGCACTAATGAAATTCAGTCCTCCTAAGAGTACAGTTTCCGTGTCGTCAACATTTTCTCCAAAATTGGAGAATGTGTGTTTGAGTGTGAAATGGTGTGAGAATGTGTGTTTGAAAATGTGTGTGGGTGTGTATATGCAGATCATTGCTCGTGAGCGTAGGTCCTCCTAAAGGCCTCTTGATGGAGAATCACTTTCTAGTCCCGTCTTCTCCAGCTCAGTGCTCAGCTCTGGCACCCTCCTGCAGTGGCTCGTACGGATCCATGTGGCTCTCTGGTTGACTTTCACCACGGAGCGAGTGACAAAAAGGATCAAGAATGGCCCCGACCACCGTGGCTTGTTCCACCTGGTCCTGCGGAAGTCCTTGATCACAATCCACTCTCTGGGCTTCAGATCATGCAGTGGACCTGTGGCTGCAGCTCGAAGTGCTACCTTTACCTGCTTGTGGATATAATGCAGAGCAGAGGATAATGTTCAGCATCAGGAAGAGGAACTGTCACATGCCCAATTCCTGTGTGTGGAGGTCTCCCATACAGTATCCCAAAGGGGCTAAGCCCATGGGTGTCTCTCTCAATCATATATGCAGTTGTACAACAGGTAAAACCTTGGTCCACCCTAAACCTGTGTCAACGCAGCACTTACTCAATTTATTCTTTAGAATTCTGTTCTCCTGTTCCACCGCCCCACCACTGGCCGGATGGTATGCTGCTTTAATTCAATACCCAAATATTCACCCCCCCCTATTTAAGGGCATGGCTCACAAAATGTTTGTCGTTATCACTGGAGATTATCATCATCACTACCACATCTGAGTCCTGTTTGAACGTAGGGACGTGGCCTTCTCTACTTTCAAACCTCAACCCACATTATGAGTCGTGCAAACAGCATAAACAAATTTTATTAATTAATTTATTTATTTTTCAAGAGTAATTAGAGAAACCAATGCTTTTCTCAGCTATTATTCCCCTCTTTTTGACACATGGTCCCTGCCATGCGTCAACATTGAAGACAAGGACAGCCCTGGGGGCATCGCCAAACTACGTCAGCAACCATGCAGCCTGCTTTGCGCCACACAGCCTTTTCCTCCAACGTAGCTTGTGCTTGGAGGTCTGAAAGCTGTAGAGAAGGAGTGATTATTTTCTTTTGAGTTTTGGGACCATAGATGCAGATGTTTGCTTTGGTGCACTGTCCGATTGAGTGTTTCCTAGGAAAATATGGCCTAATTTGTTAGCGTGTGCTTCACATTTGCATACTGCAATAGTTTTGGGGAGTATGACTGCGTACACCAGCTCAGAGACTAGTTTGTGGTGGGCTATGTGTGTTCCTGAACTCATCAGGAAGTTCCTGTGTTTCCAAATTGTCCCCAAATCATGTACTACCTCAAAGGCATATCTACTGTCTGTGTAGATATTTACTGACTGTCCCTCAGCATGTCTTCATGCTTCTATGAGGGCATATAGTTCAGCTGCTTGTGCTGAAAGGTTTGAGGTGAGACTTCTTGACAGACCATCTCGTGTGCGCTCACTACTGCATAGCCCACTCGATTTTTACCTGCCTTTGGTCACGCGACGCTGACCCTTCCAGAAAAAGGATCAGATCTGAGTTTTCCAATAGAACATCTTTCAGGTTGACTCTAGGAGAGCAGAGTTTGTTAGTCAGTAAAAAACTATCATGTGGTTCCCCGTCTGCCCTCTGTTGGAAGAAACTGTCCTGTTGGAAGAAGATTAGCAAGATTAAGGACAGTACATCGTTTTATAGTGACATTCGACATGTCTAGTAGTATAGTGTTATGGTGCAGCCACCATTGGGTGGACAGGTGTGAGGTTTTCTGTTTAAGTAGGAGTAACAACACCTCATGTGGAACCAAGAGGTTCAATTCTGTGTAACCTACCAGGTCTCCGGATGCCACCACAGGTTTCTAAGCTGCTGCTACTGCACGTAAACAAGGGAAACTCTGCAGCGACTGGATCCAACTTACCTGAGAATGAGCTGTCCAACCTGTTGCATAACCCATTTCTTTGAGTGGTGCTTCTAGAATGGTATAGTTTTGAATGAATGATCTTTTGATATGAACACATAGAGTATACAGAGAACTTGTTTCTTCGTCAGAGGCTTGGGAATCTTTCCCTTTGCAGAAATGTCATGACCCAAGAAATCTCACTTTTTTTTGTACATACTGTAATTTGGAGAGACTGGATTTGTGTCCCTCTTTGGCAAGATGCTGTAACAATTTAATGGTGTCAGTTTCACACTGTGCCTGGAGAAAGTGGTAGAGGTGCTAAGCTGTCCTTTAGCATTTGGTTATATATCGTTAGTAACTCTCAAAACCCTTAACACAAGCGAGTGAAAGTGTAAGGACGTCCGTCAAATATGAAAGCAAACTGAAACTGAGATGTACTGAAAAAACGCATTAGCTAAATTTACAACTGAAAACCATTCGCTATTTATTGGAACCTGGCTTAATATAGTGTAAGAATTTGGCACGTCTAGAGCTCTCTTTGACTGCTGCATTAACAGCTGGCAAATCTTGTACAAAACTCCATTCATCGGTTTGCAGATCTTTTTGTTTCCTTCTCTCACTGGAAATATTGGAGTGTGCACTGACTAATCAGGACAGGGAACAAAGACCCCTGCCTTCAATAATGAATTGAAATCTGGTCCAATGCCCTCAATAGCTTCTGATTTAAGAAGGTATTGAGATTATCTGGGCCTAAAGTCAGGTTTGGGCGTAATCACGACTGGTGGTGCACTAATCAGGCCTACATCATGCTTCCCTTGGGCCCACAGCCCGAGAAGCGCCTTCTTCAATTGTGGGTGTGTCTCTAGGAGTGTGGGGCTTGTCCCAAAGTTCACAAATATTCCCTTGTCATGACATATTACATCCAGGTTAACCTTGCACATTTCCAGAAATATATATTTTTTTTAAAACTCCCAGAGATGGGCTGAAACAAATGTTGGAGGTGGGTTTCTGTTTCCAATCTGTAATTTTCCCACTCTCATATACAGTCCCATGTCTTTCTATTGTCTGTTCTTTATTTTGACTAATGAGACTTGAGGCGCTGATTCTTGGACAAAAAATGCATGCAACTGCGTGTCACTCAATTTGACTGAACATGCACAAAAGTTGTCAGACCAATATAGATTTGCTTGTATTTTCTCATTTGTAAGTTTCTTTGGATAAAAGCGTCTGTTAAATGAATAAATGTAAATGTACGTACAGCGCTTTACTGTCTGGGATATCCATAAAACATTCTTTCTCAAAATTAAAGTCTCTTCTTTCATGCACTTACGGTGTGCAATGAAGGGCAGAGGACAGCATAAAATCAACATAGTCCTTCATCTTATTATTTGCCAACGTAAACAAACGAGCACAGGCTCAAGGCTTGTTATGCAGGGGCCATTGATAAACACAGAGCTCTGTTTCTCTTAACAAATGGAGTTCCCAATGATGAGTCATCAGTTATTGTTACTCCCTGAGGTGAGGACATAACATTTAAGTGTAAAACACACATTAAGTCCTTGCCCAGTCGATTGACTGGACATGAAGACCAAATTTAGTTATTGGTGGGTTACTCTTTTCCCATTTTCACGTTCACAAACTAATGGTTCAGAGAAACATTCTAATAATGAATATCCCGTCACACCCATGGAGTGCAGTAACCGTGAACTCATTTTCAGAGATTCTTTTAATTCGCAGTGTTGTATTACTGAATACGTTACTCCTTAATCAAAAATGTAACACTTTGCTCATTAACTACAAGAGATATACATGGTAACCGTGTGAAAGGAGACATTATACTGTAAAAGGTTAAGGGTCATGACTGGTTCAGACATTTGTCAATTGTCAGCCTGACTAATGTTGTATGTGGGTGTGTGCATATATTCCTGTTCTTTGTGAGCTAACTGATAGTTTGGGTGTCTGATGTCACCTCTTCTGTTCCCAGGTGCCTCACCGTTCCCTTAGCTCTGTCCATCAGTTCGCTTCTGCTCTGGACAGTCTCTTGAAAAAGCCTCTCGTAGGAGCTTCTCCACATGGATGGCATACCTTTCCACTTGTGTGCGGCTTCCGGTGTCCCAGGTAATACGTTATTTGACTATAGCGGCAATTTCTGGTTTCATGTCGTTCATAAAGCTGTTTCTGAGATGTGCCTCCCATGCTGTGATGGCCGCCTGCCCATCTGCCAGAGCATCGGGTTTCTCCAAGCCTGAGCTTGCATCCTGGATCTCGGTGAGCCTGGACAGTTACTGTGATAGGGTCTCTAAATCTTGTTGTTTACACTTTATTTTTGTCATGTCCAGTCGCACAGGAAAGGCGTTTGCCAGCTACTGCTGGAGCGCAGCTATTTGTAGTCTGTACTTTGCATTGACTCCATCATCCCATTGTGGGTTGATCAAGCAGGCATCATTCTCTGGGAATTCAGGTGAAACCTTGACCCAGTCTGTGACAAGTTTCTCCATGAGTAGTCGTCGTAATTCATGAGTGGTGGGTCTGAATTCTCTGCAGAATATCTTAAATTCATCTTCAAACTGTCGTCCTCCTACAGGCTTTTTTTTTTTTGGTCTTGCCACCCTACAGTGTAGCCCAGAGGTATGAGGAATTCGGGAGATTGTTGTCACATGTAGGAAGCAACCAGTACTTGCCAGAAATTGCTGCAATTCTTTTAATGTTGCTGTAGGCGTCTTGGCAGCCTCCGTGACGAGTTTTCTCCTGATCTTAACATCAATTTTAGAGGGACATCCTGTTCTTAGTAGTGTCACTGCCATACCATATTTTCTCCACTTGTTAACTGGGGGGTAGGGGCTGGGGGCTGTTGCATGGGAAAGGGACAGTTTTTAGACAGTGTTCAGCCCCTTTCTTTATTCTTATGTTCTTATAATTGTTTCAATAAAGAAATTAAGTTACGCATCTACTGCTATACCTTCATGAGAATTTACCACTGCAGTCATTTGTCAAATCTTATGTTATTACTATTCATTATGTATTCATCCAATTTATTCATCATGGTCAGAGTTGCACGAGCCAGCTAAAGTTTAACTAGTTTACCATATGGATTAATTAACTCAACAATGTTTACATAATTTACTAATACATAGAAGTCGCGGACTACAGATCCCAGCCACCCCCGTGCTCAAGTTCGCCGGAGTACTGAGTGAAAACACCTGTGCACCGCCCAAGGTTATATAAGACCTTGTTAACAACAACGCGGCGCGAAGTAATCGCTCAGTAGCGTTATCTCTGACCTTTGCCAAACCTTAGTTATCGGATTGCTATATTGATAAAGGACATTGCCTGTGTATCGACCACGATTTCGCCTACTTCTTTGTTTACTAGTTGCCCGATCGTTCAACCCAGTTCAAGCCCCTGTTTTTCATCTTTCTTCTTCACCGCACCGCCTGGATTACACGTCCGCACTTACCTCCGCCAAGGTATCATAACAGAATTACTTCGTGGACACGCGCCGGAGCTAGTGCAGGAGTAGGCCGGTCGTGGGGAGCAGCTCACTTTTGATGACCTCGTAGATCTGACCATCCGCCTGGATCGCCTATGTTGCACCAACCGTACTTTTCCGCATGGGGTGTTGCCATCTGAGCCAGATGCCTCGAGCGAACCCATGCAGCTCGGCGGGGCTCAGGTCCACAAGGAGAGCAAGGAGACATGACTAATTCCGGTGCTTCTACTGCGACGAGAGCACCCACATCATCCATCACTGCCCTCACAAGAGACCCAAAGGGACCGAGAGGAGGACGGCCCATGAACAGAGCCACACCTGGGTGAGTCCAGAACAGTCTAACGTATCCCATGTATTTAGTTTACCAGTAGTGATGGAACATTCAGGCTGTTCTTTTGTTCTTTCAGTGCTCATCGTCTCCGGAGCAGTGGAGAATTTCATAGATGAGAGGACGGCGCAGGAGCTTGGCATTCCCATAGTCCCCCTACTCAGTCCACGTGAGCTCCACTCCATAGACGGATCACTGATAGGGGGAGGCGTAATATCACACCGCACACAACCTCTTAGCATTCAGACCAGTGCCCTTCATCACAAGACGCTGGTCCTTCACCTCACAGTCTCCACCAAACACCCTATCATCCTTGGACTACCCTGGTTAGAACGTCACAATCCCCAAATATCCTGGACAGATAAACATCTCACCAAATGGTCACCATATTGTATGCAAAATTGCATGAGGGGTCGCGCAGTTCCTTTAGCTACTACATCGGTTGAGAGCCCCCTGGCGTGGATTCCGGTCAAGATTCCCCCGGAGTACAGTGACCTCCAGGAAGTGTTCAGCCAAGAAAAGGCCAGTGGTCTCCCACCTCACAGATCATACGACTGTGCCATATACCTACTACCAGGGACCAGTCTACCACGGGGCCATGTATACCCACTCTCCCAGGCAGAGCAGCGGGCTATGGGGGAATACATCCAGGAAGCTCTCATACAAGGATACATCCGGCCTTCCATGTCTCAGGCGTCGGCTAGATTCTTCTTTGTGGAAAACAAAGGAGGGGGCCTCCGGCCATGCATTGATAATCAGGCCCTCAACCAAATCACAGTGAAGTACTGGTACCCTCTTCTCCACGTCCCACCTGCCTTGGAACAGTTACGGTCCACTACAGTCTTCACCAAGTTGGACTTTTGCAGCGCCTATAACTTGATACACATCCGGGAGGGGGATGAGTGGAAGACTCATCTGCTTTCAGCACCACCTCTGGACACTATGAGTACTTGGTCATGCCATATGGGCTTGCCAACGCCCCCTCAGTGTTCCAGAAACTGATTAATGATGCCCTAAGGGACATGCTGGGACGGTACGTCATTGCATACATCAACGATATTCTGGTGTATTCGACCTCCCTGGAGGAACATGTCCAGCATGTCCGGTGAGTCCTGCAACGCCTGCTGCGTTACCAGCTATATGTAAAGGCCGAAAAGTGCGAATTCCATCAGCACTCGATCTCTTTTCTAGGGTATGTCATCAGTCCAAGGGGAGTTGCCATGGACCAGCGTAAGGTTCAGACAGTGGTGAAGTGGCCCACTCCGCAAACAATCAAGGAGTTGCAACGCTTCCTGGGCTTTGCAAATTTTTACCGAAGATTCATCAGATTTTAGTAAAGTAGTGCAAGCCTTGACATTCCACCTGAAGGGTAAGCCCTGGCGGCTTCAGTGGACTCCGGCTGCTCAGGAGGCTCTGCAGAAACTTAAGCGGGCCTTCACCATGGTCCCCATGGTCAGACACCTGGATCTGTCCCGGCTGTTTGTTGTGGAAGTGGACGCGTCAGAGATAGGGGTGGGAGCCATTCTGTCCCAGAGATTCAACGAAAAACTCAAGTTGCATTCCGTAGCGTTTTTTTCCCAGAAGTTGTTGCCAGCAGAGCGCAATTACGATGTGGGGAACCGTGAGCTCCTGGCCTTAGAGGAGTGGCGACACTGGCTGGAGGGGGCCACTCACCCATTTGTCATCTTTACGGACCACAAAAATCTGGAGTACCTACGAACTGCCAAACGCCTTACTTCACACCAAGCTCTGGTCACTCCTCTTCTCCAGGTTCCATATCACTCTGTTTTACCAGCTGGGTTCAAAGAACATAAAAGCAGATGCCCTCTCTTGTATGTATGCCCCAGGGGGACAGGTGGAACAGGAGAACTACATTGTGCCCCCCTCCTGCATAGTAGGTGCCGTAAAGTGGTCCCTGGAGCAGAAATTAGCCCGTATCCCGAGTTCTCACATACCAGCGGCCTGTCCTCCCAGCAGTTTGTGCCGAAGCAGTATCGCATTGAACTCGGCACCTGGGCCCACACGACTGTGGCAATGGGCCACCCGGGAGCCCGCCGCATGTACCAACTGCTGATGGCGAAATATTGGTGGCCCAACATGCCCAGGGAGGTTCAACGCATAGTATCCTCGTGCTCATCCTGTGCTCAGTTCAAAGGACCTGCCGGCCAGGAAGTTAATGCCCCTACCCATACCAGAACGTCCATGGTCTCATCTGGCCGTAGATTTCATAACCAACTTTCCGTAGTCACAAGGAAATACAGTGATCCTAGTGGTGGTAGACCGATTTTCGAAGTCCCTGCGCCTGATTCCCCTACTGGCCATTCAGTCCACCTTCACTACAGCGGAACTCTTGTTTCAACATATCTTTTGCTACTTCAGCATTCCCGAGGAGATTGTGAGTGATAGGGGTCCTCAGTTCAATTCCCCGGTATGGGACAATTTCATGAGGAAAATGGGAGTCACCGCCAATCTCACTTCCAGATACCACCCCCAGGCCAATGGACAGGCAGAACGGGCCAACCAGGAGGTCATACGACTCCTCGGAACCCACTGCTCCGCCAACCCAGAAGACTGGAGCCAATTCCTGCCATGGGCGGAATACGCCCAGACCTCCCTATGGCACTCTGCCACCCAGCTCACCCCGTTCCAGTGTGTCTTGGGTTACCAGCCACCTTTGTTCCCCTGGGACGCGTCCCACACAAAATTGCTGGTGGTAGATGAGTGGTTTCGAAGGAGCAAACATGTCTGGGAACATGCCCATCAGTGGCTCCAACAGGCGTCTCACACTGCCAAACAGAACGCCGACCAACGCCGGAGAGTTCACCCCGACTATAGACCCGGGTACAGGGTACGGCTCTCCACGAGAGATCTGAAGTCGCCATCCACAGGCACGAATCTAAGAGCCAAGTATATTGGGCCCTTCCGAATCTTGAGACGGATTAATGAGGTCACTTATCGTCTGGACCTCCCAAGACACTGGCGTATTTCCCCGTCGTTCCACATCTCCCTCCTCAAACCTGTGATCTCGTGGCCTCTGGCCACAGCTGTGCCAATGGACTCCCTGCCCGAACCGATTGAGATAGAAGGCCGCCCGGCATACCACGTCCACAACATCTTTGACTCCAGACGGAGGAGGGGAGGGCTACAGTATCTGGTGGACTGGGAGAGATATGGGACTGAGGAACAGTACTGGGCTCCTGCCCGTGACATTCTGGACGAAGCCTTGCGAGAGGACTTCCTCGGGCGGCCCATCCAGACAAACCGGGTCCACAGGGGAGGGGTCGGCCTCGGAGGACTTCGGCTCCCGGAGTGAGCCCTTTGGGGGGGCTCTGTAACATCACGGTGAACTCACGGCCACCGTGCCAGCGCGGACTACAGATCCCAGCCACCCCCGCGCTCAAGTTCGCCGGAGTACAGAGTGAAAACACCAGTAGCATCGTCTCTGACTTTTGCCAAGCCTTAGTTATCGGATTGCTATATTGATAAAGGACATTGCCTGGGTATCGACCACGATTTCGCCTACGTCTTTGCTTACCTGTTGCCCGATCGTTCGACCCAGTTCACGCCCGTTTTTGTCTTTCGTCTTTACTGCACCGCCTGGATTACGCGTTTGCCTCCCCCAAGGTATCGTAACAAAAATATCTATGCTTTTTTTTCAAAATTTGTACACAATGTTTATATGCATACTTAAAAATAAGTTTGTAAATTAAATATACTAGCAAAACCCAGTGTTTTATTTCTGGATATTGGATCTATGTAAGTCTCAGGGGTATTCTCCTTTCATGACTGTCAAAAACATGAGGAACAGTATTGTTCACTGCATGATTTATTAACTCATCATAATCGTGATATCATGGAAATGTGATTAAAACATTATTTCATTACACATGTTTCTGTTCTAAAGGTTTAATCCAAAAACTACTCTTGCGTAGTTCATTGGTTAAACCTTAAAATAAGTAAATAATGAATTTGTGAAAATGTTCCACGTCAAACAATAAATAAGGTATATAAAGTGAACCCTCACTGTATCGCGGTTCACCTTTCGCGGTCTCGCTGCTTCGCGGATTTGCATCGCGCATTGTGTTCTGCATTCTGATTGGCTAAACAGTCTCTCTGCTTCTTCTCTACCTGTGTGTCAATAAAGTTGCGGTTTATACACGTCCGTAAAACAGCTCTCCACATTTAAGTTTGCAAATTCTCTAACAATTTCAAGTTTCTCTAAATGCCCAGAATGTCGAAAACACACACCTGCACCGCGGGCTTTAGAAGAAAAACCGCTGCAGCGCGGAGTCAGCGTGCAGTGGCTCAGTCAGGACGCAGCGGCTCAGTCAGAAGAGCAGTGAAATACACGTGTGTCACTAGTTTTCCTACTGTACTTCGTATTTTTTTTCATAATAATTTTTTATTTTCTCCCGTTCTAATCCAATGCCTCGGGTCGCGATGGGCGGAGCTGATCTCCGCAATTTGAAGCCTTCAGTTCGTATTGATATTAAAATTATTATTTTACAGTGCAGTTGTTTTTTTTAAAAAAAAAAAAAAAAAAAAAAGTTTATACAGTACTTTTATTTGTTAAACAAATGCTTGGGCCTGTAAAAAGGTTTTGTTCTTTGCTTTCAATGTATTATGGAGTATTTCATTGTATAATAATTGTAAAAAAATAAAGGTTTCTACTTCGCGGATTTCACCTATCGCGGGTTCTTTTTGGAACGTAACCCCCGCGAAAAACGACGGATCACTGTAAATGCTTATATGATAATGCTTAAACGACAGAGTTAGCTAAACTCTGTAAAATGATATAGAATGATCAAACAATCTTTCTAGGACCTTTTCATTCAGTTGCTCTTTGCCTTTCATTTAATCAAAGACTGTTTACTTCCATGTTGCATGTTAACTGTTGTTTTGTTGTATGAATGATAAATGCTGATAAGTGCTCATTCATTCTTTGACTGATCACTTTGTGATTAGTGTTCAGAGGACTTCTCAGCAATATCATTAACTACAACCACTATGTTTCTCTGTGTTCTGTGTGTGAGTGCGCATGTTTTTATATCTTGGTGGAGACCAAATGTATCCACAAGAATAGGAATATCAGACAGGTTTGACATCATGGGGACATGTGGTTGGTCTCTACAAGGAAAATCTTTATACCAAAACTGTAGCTTTTATTAAAAAACAAACAAACAAACAAAAAAAAACGATCTAACTAACCTTCTGGTTCCCAAGGTTAAAGCTTTGCATTATGTAATATTTGGTCTAGTTTTGCTGTCACAGCCACAATCGTACATTGTAAAGTGTAATCCTTGTACATGAGTTGATATCGGTGGTCTTAGAACCACTGTAGGAGCTTTTAGTTGACCACTGTTTCTGTATTTAGATATAATTGTATTCATATCTTCATTCACATGAGGTACAGTATATTGTGTTCTGAAGGCATAATGTTAGAGAATGAGGTTATTTTCATTCTACCATGTTATTAACAAAGATGAGTGTGGATTTGAGGGAAATAATTGCAGGGTAAACACTTTTATTTACCATATGTAATAGAACCCTGACACACCAGTCCACTCATATCCAGAGAATGTTCTTGTCTTATAATTGTGAGGTCAACGCCAGCTATTAAGCACAATCTTGGATATGACTTTCTGAAAGGGAGTGAATGTCTTTAATATGGTCATAAAGTAATATATATTTTAGGTCATAGATCACACTCTAGTCATGCACCCTGAACATGGAATAATATTGGGATTATTTCATGTTCAGGGTGATTATTAAACATGGCATAAACTTCACTTTCCCTAAGGAAATCAATAATCCTAATTCAGAGAACCTTGTAATAAACAATAGATGCATAGCTTCCTTCTGCACCAGTTTCCAGTAATATTGGCACAGACACATGATGTTAGGATTTAGGATGAGTTGAGTGGAAAGACCTTGGCAGATATCTCAGATGGAGTGATATGGAATGAAACTGAGCATTAGCAGTCACCCTTCAGAGATCTCATACTATCATGTACTAAATGGGAGTGTAAATATGTAAAGTCAGACTAGTGAAACTAAGAAAACCTATCTGAAGTCTGAAGACAATGTAATAGATGATGTTGGCTCATCTGGATACTCTGATCTCATGATCAATCCAAGTCCTTTAATATTTTAACAGAAAAGTCATGTTAAGAAAATTATTTTAGGAAATAGTAATATAGTGCTTTGGTGTTGCAGAAATGTGAAACATGACAACACTTGGTTCCATGATAGCCAGTTTACACTCATATAATATTTATAGTCAGTGGTTACTCTTTGAGTAAACTTTAATAAATTTATTTTGTAAATAAACCAATTACAGATGAGATAAGTAGTTCTTAATCAGACTGATGGGAAAAGACAATAGTGATATAAGCCAAGAGTACAGGTAGAAACAAGTAAATTTCACTTGGTGGTTTATTTGAAACATGACAATGTTTTACTGATACCTTTAATATGGAGGAAAACTGCCAAAGATTTTGGACTGCACTGAAATGAAAAGACATTGTAAGACATGACAGTGACCTTGTAGCAACAGTACTTTATCAATACTGTGAAACACTCCAGTATATCTAATTTCGTTGCTATATAAGCCACCTGTAAGTGGGATGAAATTTCAGATACTACCATCACATAAAATTCATATTTTGAAACAGAAATATTTAAAAAAAAATAATAATTTGTATTTTCTGACACAAAACTACCACACAATGATGAATAAATATTGCCATCAATACACAATTAGTTTCTACATTTTTTACATTAGCATTTCACAAACTGTCTCTATACTTAATGAAAAGTGAGCTACAGCCAGCTTTGTGCTTTTTGTGCTATCAATTAGAATACATTAAAACATTACACTGTGTAAAACCTTACAAGAGGAAACTGGATTTTGAATTTAAATGAGTAAATACAACATTGTTAGTAACCAGAATCTCAGAAATAGACCTAAAAAAATACTGAAATAAGTAAGATACGATATAAGCTATATAAAAGGACATGTGGCTTATGTTGCTGTATAAATGTTCTCAAACTTTCTAAACACTAGCTTGTCATGTCCTTTAAGCACAAAACATCATCAGGTCCTCATCAAAACGTTCACTATGACTGCCATTGTCTGTGTTAAGTGATTAAATACGTGTCAGTACTATGAAATGTTCAAAATTACCAGTATTAATTGTGTATGATGCGTTTAAAAGCAGCACAAATGCCTGTGTTCTTTGTAAACAATCAGTGATTCCAATGGAAATCATTGCCCCTTTAAAAGCACCCAAAATATGTTTTTAAGACCATTATTTTTCTCTCAGAATTCATATGAAGATGCAAATAAAATAAAAAAAAAAATAAAAAACAACATACACAGTCCCACCCATTTTTCTTGTAAACTAGTAATTATATCTCAAATTATTTTATGACAATAAAATTCATGTTAGATTTTCCAGTGGGATTTTTTTCATTTCTTAAAAGACTGCAGCAAAAATTCTGTAGTGCAAATTACCAGCACTGACCGGTCTGTACACTCAATTCCCTAAAACAGTTTGATCATGTTTTTAAATCATTAAAATGTTTTAGGGGGTTCGGATTTGGGTTCGAATAGAGTAGGACGCGAAGCTGGAGGCTCCTGCTGATTTCGATTAAAATTTGAATTAATTTGCGCGTTTTGGTCATATACAGTGGTGTGAAAAAGTGTTTGCCCCCTTCCTCATTTCCTGTTCCTTTGCATGTTTGTCACACTTAAGTGTTTCGGAACATCAAATCAATTTAAACAATAGTCAAGGACAACACAAGTAAACACAAAATGCAATTTGTAAATG
>JAFFST010048905.1:62296-83584 GCA_022414735.1 Noturus placidus | reverse complement strand
TATATATATATAGTTCTATATAGAACAGTGTTTTCCTATCAGAGAATGTCCCAAGTAGAACCTCTTTAGGAAGCTAAGAACCCTACTGGGGAAAAAAAACCTTTTTCTAAGAGCGTTGTTATCAGGGTCCTTCTCTTTTCTTTTTGAACAGGCACATCTGAGAAAACACTTTTTCAAGAAGAAGTGGAAGACACTTCATTTATCCAGACCAAAGACGACATTGTTAACTTGATGAAAACCCTCAATGACCTGCCTCGCTCAGGAAGGAACAAGGAGAGGGCACGTCTATTCCATAAACTTGTTTCACAGATCCGTGGAATGAAGAATGAGACCTTGTCTTTGGCCGTTAAGGAGATGATTCAGATTTCCAAATGGCTGAGCTGGCAGGCTCTGCTCCAGTGTGGAACCAGTGAATGCACTAGTGCTATTCTGCAGGTCCTTAGAGGTATCGATGAACCAGCTTGGGAAGTAGATGCCATAATGTATACCTTGAGTCTTCTGCCACAAGCCAGTCCACAGCGCCTTAGAGACATGCTTAGCATGGCCCAACACCGGCAGAGCAAGCCCATCATGTACGCCCTTGCTAACACAGTGAAAAAGTGAGTGTGGGTTTTTTTTTCTTCTTCTAGTGTGTTAATGTGTAGACCTTATTTTAGACTAAAATTATTTTCATTTCTTACTGAATATGTTTAAATGTGTGTGTTGGTTTATTTTTTATAGATTCTCTAAACATCAGGCAAGTAATGTTCCTGAGATGAAAGAGGTAGCAGACTTCATGGAGTTTATGCTGGGTGACTGCTCAGGAGATGAGGACAAAACCTTTCTCACACTGAGGGTACACACAGCATTCGATCTTGGATTTCTTTGCAGAATTAACATTTAGATAATCATAGATAAGTTAGATAACTATAGATAAATAATCACTGAGAATTTATAAGAATAAAGAGGATTGTTTTGCAGGTCATTGGTGTTATGGGAAAATACATGGAGGGCTTTCCATCTCTAAAATCCGCTCTCTTTAGCTGTATGCGCCAGCAGGATGCTTCTTTGGCAGTACAAAAATCAACCATCCATGCTTTCAGACTGATGGAACTCGACTCTGAAGTAAGTCAAATCTATAACCAAACTTTTATTTCTGAAACACTGCCAATTTGAACTAAACAATAAAATCAGTAGTATTTTCTTTTCAATTGTTGCTTCATTTCCAAAATACTCCTATTCTATTATGATTTTTGTTTTTGTCTTTGTTTTATTCTTAATTTTTTCGTCATGGCTTCCAGGTGACTAGCATCCTGTTTCAGCAGTACAAAGTCACTGAAGCACCTGCCCAGAAACGTATTGCTGCATATTTAATGTTAATGAGGAACCCTGATGCAGTAGAAGATGTGCTGCAGACACTGAAAGATGAGAAGGATCTGCAGGTGAAGAGCTTTGTTGTGTCTCACATCACCAACCTCTTGGACACAGAAGATCCAAATCTCCAGACGTATGTTTGTCAAGCCTTTATATCAGATTATATTATATAATCATACATTTGTTGTTTTAGAGAGACATGCATTACAACTACAGTAAAATTTGTTCAAATTTTCTTGATATTCCAGGTGTTGCTAAAATTATTGTTCTTGTTGTTTACTCTTCATGTTTATATCTTAAAAATGATTTATTTAGGCAAATGTTGAATGTTGAGAAAACGTCCACTTTGATAAAGACACCAGTCCTTATTCACAGCATTTTCTCTTCATGTGATACAGAGCAAAGGACTACATTAAAAAAGCCTTGGAGAGTGATGAGGACTTATCTCCTATGGATTTCACAAAGTTTTCTCATAACTACAAGATTAATGTGCCATGGACTGGCTCTGTAGAGAACAATGTCATCTTTGACTCTGCCAATTATATGCCCAGAGAGGTCACATTGGCAACCACTCTTGATATTTTCAACTTGGAGTTACTAGAGGTATTGTTTTATCCAGTTTAATGTCACGTAATATTTTCTCTTTAATGTCCTTAATTAAATAATAATAATTAAATAATTTGTTTGTTTGTTTCAGATTGGTCTGGAGGGTGAAGGTTTAGAGCCAACCATTGAGGCCCTGTTTGGAGAAAATGGATTCTTTCCTGATATCATCTCCACGGCTATGTACTGGGCAAATGACCAGGTTCCACCCCAAATCAGCAAGGTTCTGGAGAAATGGATTACTCCCTTAAAAGGCAGCAGGGTGAAGAGAGAGGTATACTAGGAACAAGGAACATTTTGTACAGTGGATTTTTTTTTACTTTTCACAAGTGAAATAGATTTTATAGACTTGTGTCCTCACAGATCTCTCAGAACATTTTGGAGCAGATTAAGGACAACTTTGAGAATTTCAGACTAGGCCTCAAATCCCTTAAAGAGAACAAGGATGCCCCTAAAGCCATGGCCTACCTCCAGTTTATGGGAACAGAATTGGGATACATGAAGACAAGCGAACTCACTGGCATTCTTGAAAATGTGATGACATACACAAATATTTTCTTCAGCGACATTCTAACACAAGTATGTACAATTAGACTACTGAAAATATTAAAGTGCACAAGCTGATACTCTAAACAAGTAAACTAAACTAAATTTACACCTCTCTCATTTCTGCAGTCTCTGCAGAAACTGTTATCTGGAATAGATAATGAGGTTTTTGCCCACTACATGTTCCTGGATGAAGCCTTCACCCTGCCCACAGGTTCTGGTTTCCCTCTGAAATTCTCTTTGGCTGGAATTTTTGCTCCTGGTGCAGCTGGAGGCCTGAAGTTTAAACGTGGCATGGTAAACTTCTTGAATCTCAATTCACAGCTGAACTTAAATAAAGATTAATTACTCTATAATTAGTGTTTGGTCAGTTAATGTGTTAGTAACATACTATTGTGTAGCCTTCCTGTGATTAATTCTTCTGTGTATACAGTGATGACAGTAAAGGATTTATGTGTAATAATGATGACCAAAAAAAAAACTTGTCAAACATAGTTTAAGAAATTTGGGCAAGTTGGGGAATTTGGCAAATTATTGGTGTTGCACACAAAATGGAGCAGTCTTTTGATTGTAATATTTTCTGTCATTACGTACAGCAAGAGCTCGCGTTCAAGCCATCAATGGGAGTGGAGTTTGTTACCCAGATGGGCATCTATTTCCCCAAATTTATGGATACTGGTATTAGAATGCACACAAATGTATACCATGAGAGTGGCCTGGACTCCAAAGTAACACTGAGTGGCAGCCAAGTGAAGCTTTCTATCCCTATGACAAAGCAGAACACTCAACTGCTAAGCATCAGGTAGGATTAAAAAAAAAAAGCGTAATATTTATAACAGTGACATTTCCTCTCCCAACAACATGCATTCTTTGATGATTCATAGTGCAATCAGATGTCACATGCTTGAAATGCTGTACCCTAATATCACTGATGGTTAAAACAGTTCAATCTAAAACCCAAATGTTTTTTTCCTAATAAAGAGAGAACACCTTTATGAAGCTAAGAACCCTTAACTACACTAAACTTTACTAACTACTTAATCATGATTTAATAAAAATTTAGGGAATAGGGAAACACAGCCAGGCTTCCTATACTGTACCAACTACAGTTATATGCTGCAGAATTATTGGCACCTTTGGATAAGAAGGGTGGCAATGTAATGGAAAAAAAGGTCTCGGACAAAAATTCACAATTCTCTCATCTTCCACATTTTGATGAATTACTAAGAGAATTTGTCCTCTGTCACCTCATATTCATCGCCCAGTGAAACAGGATTGCTTAAGAGTATACTTTAATTTACTTAGATTTATTTCTGTGCGAGATTATGTTCATTGAGCTTTTATACCCATCATTACCAAGGGGGTTATTTATTGAGCTGAATGTATATCATATTTAGTGCAATCCAAAAACATCTAGGTAGAAACTACAAAATGTTTTAGTGCTACCCCAACAACAATTAGCTGGTTGGCTTTGGAAAATTAACAAGTGTTACATTTAGTGTAAAAGAAACAGTAACGGGATTGTATTCTTGCCCCATTTAAAAAATAAAAAAAAAAACAAATTAAAAACATTTAAAAAAAACAGCCTTGATTAGAGAAAATGTGTCCAGCTCAGAAATTTAGGATTACTAGTAGGCTAGGAAAGTCCATCTTTGAAATCTTTGGAAGATTGTATGCTAGAACTAGAGATGTCTGTTCCTGCTCTATAGCTGAATGCTTCTGCCACTGCCAGTGTAAAGAATGTGACTGGCCTTGTTCCATCTTTGATGTACAGTTATGACTAAGAAAAATTAACATTAAGTGATCTTAATTGCATAAGGATATAGTTTACAGTTCATCAGATTAAATAAAGTATATAGTTTATGTTGCATTTCTGATGTTTATATTATCCTTTATATATCCTTTAAAAACAGCAATGAGCTCTTTTCAATCACTTCCACTGTGGCCAAGAAAGTGTCTGCTAATGAGGAAGACAAAACTGACTCCACACAATGTAGCCCCATCTTCCCTGGAATGAAGTACTGCACTATACTTCACTACTACAACACCAACTCTGCCCATTCCCCCTACTACCCCTTAACTGGAGAAAGTGGGTAAGTAGGCTATCAACATTAGACACCTTGTACATTCAGTTTATGTTATCCCTTCACAGTGTCCCAGAGCTGAAATATAGTTGGGAAAGGATCAAAAGTTCCTTATACATTGCTGCTCATTGTTGACTGCAATTATATTTATCATATAAATATTTTATAATATCAAAATACTATTGACATAATTACTGGGGTTACTATTTCTGCATTGTTTTTATCAAGACACGTATGTTTCCATTATTCTTGTGAACATCAAATAAAGGTGTTCAAGGTTCATTATTATTCATTAAACCTCCGATGTTCCATACAATTCTATGGCATATGATTTGTCCAGATTATTTCAATCAAAGATTTGTCTCAAATAAATAAATATTCCATCTTTTTGCATTTTTAATAAGGTAAATCTGCCATAATGAGGAGCTGTCTTATAACATATGGTGCAAAGTGAAGGCATACAGGCCTCATATCAATGATGTCATCATTTAAACATTAAGTACAAGTTTGTTGCTGCTTTAAAAACATGGCTTTACTACACACTAAAACAATCATTTTAGTGTGTTTCTCTTCACTAATTGCTTGTGTGCTGGACAGTTTCCATGGCAGCTGAAAGAGAATTCAAAGTACCACCCCATTTCACAGGCAAATATATACTGATTTAATTTGCCTTTATTCACTGGTTGCATTCTGACACTTAAAATGCATGAGTACATTCAAGCATTTGAGAATTAGAAACAGGAAAATTGAAAACTGGAAAATTTTTCAAAAGGATTAATCAATACAACAAAATATAATTGGGTGAATATTAATTTCACCAAGTATTACTTATGTGTTGAAAACACTGGTTTTCTAATAAGTTTTTCTGAATTAACCATTTTTTCTTAGATTTGTGATGGAGCTTCAGCCCACTGGGGATGTATCAGAATACACCGCAACTGTCTCTTATGAGATCCTGAAGGAGGGCAAGGAAGGTCGACATAAGGTTGATTCACTGGCTGTTTCTCTTAAGGCTGAGGGTAAGTCATCCAGGATGTTTTACTAGTGTTTGCAAGTGCTCATGGTTCATTGCACATCTGACTGAGATCATTACCTAAATATTAAACTCTGCATGATCTGGGTTGGATATTTTGTGTTTGAAAATCTTGAAACATTAGGAAAGTGATTAATAATTCATATTCTTTGTATAGTAAAATAATCTCTAAATACAATTCCTCGTCCTCCTTTAGGCACCACACCTACAGTGGCTACTGCCACTTTGAAATATAACCGCAACAAGAAAATCTTTACCAGCGAGCTTCAGATACCAGACTTTGATGTTGAGGCTGGTATTAAGCTGGCAGTCACGGATAACACTGGAAAAGGGAAAAAGATGCATGGTATTACAATCGATGTAAGCAACAGGAAGAATATCCAACTGTCTTTGGTTGGACGTGCCAGGTACAGTGTAGGACACTATCATTTCGAATTGCACGAATACCACTCAATTACTAGTCGACTAGCTACTAATAATTCAACTAATAATTTTATTAATAGCTACTTAATAGAATTGATACTATGAATCAGAGTCAGACTTCAAGGGATGTGAATTTATCTGTGTCTACGAGCAGACTGCAGTCTATGGAAGATGGCGTTCTAGAACTAGAGATGGCTGTCCCTGCCCTACAGCTGGATGCTTCTGCCACTGCCAGTCTAAAGAAAGTGAATGGCCTTGTTTTACAACTTGAAACGGCTTTTAACATCCCAGAGGCTTCATCGCTGCAGAAAGCCAGTCTTAGATATGGTATAATTATTCCATATGGTTTTTCTATTTATAATACGAGAATTGCATGATGTATTTTTTGATACGACGCACTGTGTTTCACAGATGAGAACAAGATCGAGCTGGAGATTAAGTCAGATGTGAATTCTGAAGTTGCAAAACTCATCCCAGACATTGAAAACTACCGTAACCAGCTACAAATGTTATTTGATGACATCCTTGATAAAAAGGTGGCCAAAACTGATATGAAACTTCGGCATATTGTTTCAAAAGGCATAGAGGTAAGTGTTTTAAAACTTCATTTCATTTATTTTAAGACATCATGATTTGATTAGACCTTAGAAATTAAGAATTCATTCATTTTAGAGCCAAAACAAGTGTGGTTCTTTTTCTAGCATACTTTTGACAGTTGAAATGTTTGATCATTTTATTGAGAAAACTTCATCATGTGATTTCATGTGAAAAATATTTTACAGAAACAAGAATATCAATATTATTGATGTATTACTGTTCTATAATTCTATAGATTTGGGCTTTTCAGATCCTTTTAGATCTGAACAATTATTTTTCTGTATCTTCAGGCAGGTAACATTTGGCTTGAGAAATTTGGAGGGGACATTCCATATGTAAGGAATCTAAGGAGCAAGAAATATATCCCAGAACTCACTCTGCCCTCCATACCAGAGAAATTGTATTTCAATTCGTGAGTCATTCATCATTTTATTATGTCACAAATGTCACAACAATTCAGACAAACACTGGTATATTTTATAGTACTTGGAGAATGAATATTAAATCTTTTCAACTTTATTTTAAAGTATTTGTCTTCTTGTTGTTGTTGTTTTCTTTTTTTTTTTTTTTGCTTTTTGTTAGTGATGCACTGTTCCGGTACCAGTTCAACAAGGGCAAAGAATTCTTCTCACTGCCTCTTCCTCTTGGTGGGAAATCTTCAGCAGAGTTAGACATCCCCTCTGTGTTAACCCTCCCCCCTATTAATGTGCCATGTCTTGGGCTATATGTGCCTGAAACTAAGTTCAGAATCCCTTCCTTCACAATCCCTGAGAGCTTGGACTTTTCATTGCCCTTGATTGGCATGGGAGAGGTTTCTGCTAAAATGAACAGCAACTTCTATGACTGGGAAGGCTCACTCCAAGGGGGAATTTACACTGATGATATTCCCAGCTACATTGCTAAATGCAAAATTATAGCCACCAGTCCTGTGACACCTCTTTCATATAAAATCGAAGGTATTATTATTATTATTATTATTATTATTATTATTATTATTATTTAGAATTTCAGAAAGCATACATAATGCTCGGTTAATAGAATTTATGATAGAACAGTGTTTTTTATTTATCATTTAAAATGAACAGATGTTATCAGCAATTCCCAGGTTAATACGTAATACATTTTCTATATAATACTTAAAACATATTAAGAATATCAATTAAGATGCATCTTTTTTTTTTCTTCATCAAGGTACAGCTCTGGTTTCTGGCACTTTTGATGACAACCTTAAGTTGCTTGTGAATGGCTCATTGAACCACAGCTTCCTTGATGCTAGCTTTAGTGTCCTTGACAGCATGACTCTGTCTGACAAATTTAGGACAATTTACAAACTTCAAGCAACAAGCCCACTTGGACTAGAAACCTCCCTGTATTATTCTGATCAGTCATCTACTACAGACCATGAGTTCACTTCAGATGGAAATATGGATGGAGTCTTCAAAATAGGACCCCTTTATGCCAACACCACATATACCCAATCCTACACAATTAATCTTCTCAAAGAAGAAGGAATAGGAGAGTCTGTCTTGAGATTTGACTCCTCAGTCATCCAGGGTCAAATTGTTACCAAGGGAGAATATCGCAACAAAGAGTTATCCATTGTGTCCAAAACAAGTGCACAACAGGATGTTCTGAAGCATATAGCTGAAGTGAAGTACAAAAATGGCCAATTATCTTTGAAGTCAGATGCTAGGGTTGCAGCACTGGACAAAGCACTTCACTTTCAGACTGACGTACATATGACAACGAATGAAGCCAGCGTCAAATTTGAGACCCACGCTAATGATGCAGCAAATAAAGCATACTCTGTGCTCATGGGTTCTCTTAATGACAAAGGACTTGAAGTGAACTTGGATGGTTCTCTAAATTTTGAAAACAGCATTGGAACTCACAAAGGAACCATTTCTTTTGGAGTGAATGGCTTGGCCACAAGTTGTACAACAACCTTTCAGTGTAGCTCAATGACATTTGAGAATGTCTTAAATGCTGGTATTGATGGAACTGGTGGTGCTTCCCTGGCTCTTATGTCCAAAGCATTAGGTCAGGACAATACAGCCGAGTTCAATGTAAAGGGCAAGATCTCTAAGACAGAAGTTAACCTAAACAGCATTTTTAAAGGCAATGCTTTTGATGGTGATGCAAGAAACACAATGAATTTGGCTCTGAATGAGCAGGGCCTGACTGTCTCCAACACTATGACAGGCACCTTACAGAAAATGAAGACTGAAAGCACTCATACCCTGACTGTAACTCTATGGACCCTGGCATTCCATTCCAAAACAGACAGTTTCATCTGTGATGGTGCATCATACAACCATGATATCAATGTTAACATGAGGCCTTTTGTTACATCTGTGCTCTCAAACAGTAAATTTGAGATGTTTGACATCACCTTCAGCAATGACGGCTCTCTGAAAATGGAGCCTTTTAAGTTAGAGGCAACTGGAAGCATTACTGGCAAATATATGGAGGATACTATTAAGACCACTTGTGGAATCAATTTTTCTGATATGAGTGGTTCAATAAAATGTGACTCAACTGGAGAAGTTCTGGAATCCCAGATAAGACAGAACACTGAACTGGAATTTGCTGGACTGTCCTCTGTTTTTAAAAGTGAGACCCGTTTAAATTCCAGAGCTTTACGTCTTGAGAATGTCATCCGCACAATGGCAGTGCCATTAAGTCTCACTGTTGATGGCATTCTGAATATTGATGGTTCAGTGAATTGGTATGGTAAACACACTGGGCAACTCTATAGCAAGTTCCTCTTAAAAGCAGAACCTTTTGCAATTGCTAAGTCACATGACTGGAGAGCCTCTGCCACACATATTTTACCAAATGGGAATTCAGCAGAAACTCACATCGAAAACAAATTTGATGGCTTGTTGATACCCAATGAGCAGTCCATTTTGTGGAAATTCAAGTCCAAGTTAAATAATCATGCATACAATCAAGACATCAATATTTACAACAAAGAAGCTGATATGGGAGTTCAGCTCTCTAGTATTCTCCACACAGATCTCTTCTCTGGAGAATCAAGTGGCAATTCTTTGGACACCCAGGAATTCAGCATCTCTGGTTTCCTCAAGTATGATAAAAACAGCAACTGTCACATCATCCATTTGCCCTTCATTGAGAGCCTTCCTTCCGCATTTGAGAACATGAAAACCACGATTGTGAATATTCTTGAGTCCCTTCAGCAGTACCTCAACGGTTTGGATATCAATGATTTGGTCAGGCAGTTCAGGGAGAACTTGGAAAAAGTCCCACAAAATGTCCGTTACTTCATGGAGGAACTTGATCTAGAGAACAAATTAAACATGGCCAAGGATAAGGTGATTTCTTTAGCCCGAGACTATGTTGTTACCTTCCATGATCTAGAAGCATCTATGGAGAAGCTTAAGATTGCTTCAGAAAAAACTTTAATTGATCTTGCAACCAAAATAAGAGATATAAAGGTTCAAATAAAAGATCTTATTGACAGCGGATCATGGACAAAAATTCTGGAAGATATTGGAAAAGAACTCAAAACCTTTGATGAAATATACAGCATTACTAGTACAATCCTTAAAGTGATTAATGCCTTTGAAGATGTAATTAGTCAGATTGATCTGCAAAAGTTGCAGGACAGCAGCATGACTTGGTTGAGAAAGCTTGATGCCACGTATGATATTAGAGCAAAACTTCAAACTAAATTGAGCGATCTGAAGCAAGCAATAGAGGCCTTTGACATTACAAAGTTTGCTCAGGATGTGATCAACTATATAAGCTCATTGGATCTGGAGCAATATGTCAATCAGCTGTCTGATCACATCCCAGCGGAAGACATTGAAAATGTGATTGATTCCATAAAAGATGTCATTGTCAACTGGATTGAGGAATATGAACTTGTGGAAAAAATTAATCATGTTTACTCAAAAATAGGTGAGCTGTTTCAGAGATATGAACTTGAAAAGAAGATGGAAATCTTCATAGAACAGGCAACCATTCTTGTCCAACACTACAAAATCCACAAGACTGTTGAGGCAATGGTAGAGACTTTAAAGTCTATTCCATTTGAATACTTTTCAGATAAGATCATTGAACTACTTCATGCTGTTGTGAGTGAACTGAAATTATTTGACATTAAGCGAAACATTAATGATTTAAATAATTACATCCAAATGATTGTTAAGTATCTCAAGACGTTTGATTACAATGAATTTGTCAAAGAAGCCAATGAGAATATCAAAAAAGTAATAAATTATATCAATGAACAAATAGTACTCTATGAAATCCCACAGAAAATTGAGGCATCCAGGGACTTTCTAAGAGAGATGCATGCCTCTACTGTCAAATATTTAGAGCAGCTAAAAAACACTAAGGTAGCTGAGATTTATAGGATGATTAAGGGTGTAATAGACAGAACAGCTTACAAGGACATTAAACTGAAGATCCAGGACACACTTGAAGATATGAGACAGAGAATCCATGACATGTACATAAAAGATGAAATCCTTGTTTACTTGGAAAGAGCGAGTGAATCCTACAACAATATGCTTGCCTACATCTCATCACAATTGCATAACTTGATTGAGGTTATACGCAAGGTATCTGGTGAGCAAGAAATTCTTACTCGGATTCACCAGGCTGTGGAAGAAGTTCTCAATATTCTCAAAACGGCACAAATTGAAATAAAGGATTTTACCATTCCATTCACTACACTTCACATTCCTGCTATTGACATAAATCTGCCTAGGCTTCAAGATATTAACATTCCATCTGTGATAACAATACCTGAATTCAAAGTTCTGGATGTTATACATGTTTCATCTATCACCATTAACTTTGAGGAAATTAAACAGAAGATAATTGAATTCATTGACCAAATCAGAGAATTTGAAATTCCAGAGCTGGATCCCGAGGCCACATTTGGTGACTTGAGAGCACTTTATTGGTATTACCTGCCTGACTTTTCTTTCTCCGAGATCAGACTTGTAGAGTTCAAGTTCCCAGAGATATATATACCAAAATTAAATCTGAAGAATTTTGAGATCACCATGTTGCCTATTCCTGACGTCAAGCTACCTCTTATTACACTAGAACCATGTGTACCTGCTTTTGGAAAGCTGTATGGAAAATTCCAATTAAATTCGCCACACTACAAAATAAGGACAGAGGCAGCAATTCAGAATACAACAACCACAAGCTTAGAGCCACAGTTCAAAGCTACTCTGACTTCAAAGGTAAAGTCAACTCTAGAAGTTCTTGGTTACTCTTTGGATGCAACAATTCAAGTTGAAGCCCCTAACATGAAGAAAATGGTGATTAGTGAGACCATAAAAGCCAGCCACATGGCTTTTACTATCACTCATGAAGGTTCACTTATCTTCAGTGGACCTTCAGCTGAGGCAACAGCAAAGACAGATGCTATAGCTACAACTAAAATTTATAAAGCTGCCTTAACAAACACTGTAGGAGTTATCCTAAAGGATGGAATATCTGGGAATATGATCACAAACTACAACCATGACCTTAACATCCCCTCGATGCAAGTCTCAAGTCAGGCCGCAATTATGAAAAAAGCTACAGCTCAATTTGAATCAGGAACAATCTCTGTGACTTTCAGAAATGTGGGAAATGGGAAATGGTCAATCAAGGACTATGCCGATGAAGGCATCCACAAGAGTAATCTGGAATTTACTGTCAATGCAGGTACTTTAAAGCTAACCTTTGATGGTGAGACAAACAGCAAAATCCTGAAAGCAAAACAATCAGTCAACGCTGAATCGGTCATCCTGAGTCATATTATCATTGATGTCAGTGCTGAGACAGAGACTCCCTTCATGAAAACAAGTGTGATGAGTCTGACAGGAAAAGCCCAAATGGAGGGACTCAGAATTGAACTAACAGCTTCACACAATGCAGATCTAACTGGAAGAGTAAGTGGAACTCTATCAAATTCTTGTGAATTTTTGGCCCAACCATTTGAGATCACACTTGACTGCAAAAATAAAGCAAATTCTAAAATAGTCTTGCCCCTTAAACTAACTGGAAAGATTGATCTTCAGCAAGATTATAAGATGATTTTAAATTCTGAAAAACAACATGTATGTTGGGTGGGTCTGTCTCGATTTAACCAGTACAAATATAACCACAACATCACTTTAGATAACCATGAAAATGATGCAGGAATCTATGCATCAATGGATGGTGAGGCTAATCTTGACTTTTTGACTGTCCGACTAAATATTCCAGAGATGACATTGCCATACCTTGACACTAAAACACCCATGATCAAAGACATTTCTTTATGGGAGGATTTTGGCCTTAAAGACCTACTGACCACACCTCATCAATCATTTGATATTGATTTTAAGCTCCAGTATCAAAAAAACATGGACAAACACACTTTGAACCTAGATCTTGAACCCATCTATGAATCTATCAATGAAAATGCTCAAATCTTAGGAGTACACTTTGAACTTGGACGTAACAAAATCTTTGATGCCTTAACAAATTCTTATAACCAAGCAAGGACCCAGTTTGAAAAATTCAATATTGAGACATCCAAACAGCCCCCACGGTATTTCACTCTCCCTGGATATACTGTACCTCTGTTAAATATTGAAGTATCAGCCTTTAGAGCTGAACTGCCTGCAGTCAGCTATTTCATTCCCAAAGAGGTTAGCACACCTAGTTTCAAAGTACCTATGATGGGTTTTTCAGTGCCTTCCTATACTCTTGTACTTCCATCTCTAGAATTACCAGTCTTGTATGTGCCTGAGACTCTCAGGGAGCTGACGCTACCTACATTCACATTACCAGATATTCAGAACAACATCATGATACCTGCTCTAGGAAATGTGACCTATGACTTCACATTCAAGTCACCAGTGATTACTGTGAATTCTAATGGTGGCCTTTTCAACCAGTCTGACATTGTGGTCAAATTGGGTGCATCTTCCACCTCTGTGTTTGATTTCCTTAAGGGCAAACTTGATGGTACAACGAGCATCAGTAGGAAGAGGTGTCTGAAAGTGGCTACAACGCTGTCACTGGAGCACAAAAATGCGGCATATACTCATGAAAGCAGTGTCAGTCTCACGAAGAGGAGTATAGAGACTTCCCTAACAAATGTTATCAAAATCAATTTGCCTGTTTTTACGATGGATTTAAATCAGCAACTTCGTGGGAACACCATGACCAAGCCTAATCTTTCATCAAACATGAAGGTTGAATACACTTACACTATCCCAACATTAAAAAGTGAAGGAAAGGGAAACATGCAACATGATCTTGTGCTTGAGGCACTCTCATCTTATTTCTCTGTGGAGAGTTCATTGAGGGGAAAGACAGATGGAACAATAATGAAGGAGGGACATTTTTCAGAATCTTTAGACAATGATGCAATAATATACCTAAATACCAATGGTCTACGTTTCATTGTAAAAACAGCTTTAACCTCAAACGTTGACTACAAGAAGGCTAAAATATGGAATGTGGACATGACCGAGTACCTTCAACTTGAGGCTTCTCTTAGACGCATTTATGCGATAGTGAATTATACAAGTAATAATGAGGTGAATATTGCCTCTTTTTCAACCAATGGAAAGCACTCTGCAAAGGGAACTATTGAGTTTATTCCACTGAGAACTCTGACTGCTAGTCTAAATATTGATATCTCACAGCCATCTAATTTTGGCCTCGCAAATATAATGAAGAATGTAGATCTAGATGTCACCTCAGGCAAACAGAAGTTCATTTGGAGTAGCAAGGAACAACTAGCATCAATTAAACATTCAAGTAATATAATGCTATCCAATGATGAATCTGAGATACGCATAGAGATTGCAGAATCCGTTGAAGGTCATCTTGTATTTTTGAAATCTATCAAACTGCCTATCTATCAGAAAAATCTATGGGATGTGATGAAGTTTGATGAGACCACCAGCCCTGACCAATTACAAGTCCTTAATGTTGCTACTCATTTGGTATATACCAAGAGTATGGATGGAACACTGTTTTCATTACCTGCAAAATTATTTGAAAATGGAGTCGTTTTTAATATTCCAAAAACCACACTAACTTTACCCAACTGGTTAAAGCAGATTCCACAGATTATAAGAGAAATGGATGAGCGACTTGAAAATGTTGACATGCTTGATTCTGTTTCTATACCACCAGTAATCACTGTTCCAACTTTTGACATGCCTCTTACAACACTTCGAGTGCCATCCTTCACCTTAGATCTGCAAAACCTGAAAATCCCAGATTCTATCAGCATGGATTCTTTTGAAATAACTTTACCAGGACTACCAAAGGTCAAAGTTCCCAGCTTTAAAGTCGACACAAAATACATGAGGGACAAGATGGCTTTCCTGCTTTTGAAGTTACCTCAATATGAAATCACTATCTCACCATTTACCCTGCCTAAATCTTTCACCATTGGTGAACACACGATCAGCTTGGATGACCCCATTAAAGCAATATGTAATTTTGAGCTGCCAGCTATAACAATTCCAGAACAGAAAATTGAGATCCCAGAGATATCACTTCATTTACCTCTCAGTGTATTTATTCCATCTTTTGGTGCCCTCTCCACTTCCGTGAACGTTTCCTCTCCAATTTACAACAATGCATGGACTGCAAAAGTAGAGAACAAGGAACCAAGCTTTGTTTACACACTGAAGTCCTCATGCATCTCCACCATGCCCTTCCTAGCATATGAATTGGAAGGTAATGATTGTTTGATATAAACAACATGTTTAGATATATGCAGTGAGCAAACCAATTTTCAAACAAATAATATGCTCACCATACTAAATACTATTCTGCACATTCTTCATTAAGCTCTTGCCAATGTATTATTGGATAATGGAGCGATAAGTCTGGATGGAAAATGTACCTTCTCCCACAATGATGTAAAGGTGAACTGGAAGCATGATTTCCATCAAAATCTGAGGTAATAATGTATGTATGTATGTGGAAAACTCAGCATGCTTATTATTTTAATTTGTCAACACTTTTAGGAGCTACCATAGTTCCTGTTGCTAATTCTTTTAAGCTTTCTCTCTCAAGATCCTCTAACAACTGGGAAAGAATTGAAAGGAGACTTTTGTAATCTCCCAAGCTTGAATTTGTTATTGAACTGAATTTTGAACACAGTGCATAAATATTGGATATAGGTCGTCATGTTTCTTCTGATATGATGTCCAAAATGTGACAAAAAGTGATTACTACTTGTGATGAATTTGTTCTTCGTTATTGGTGGCATGTGAGTGAGTCAAATACAGTTACATTTTATTTCTTATTTTTAATGCTTATTTTTTTCATGCAGAATAAAACGTGAAGAGCCTTCTGCCTCAAGGTAACTGTGCATAATTATTATTATTTCCATTGACCAATATTGTTAATTCTGTGTCACGGTTTACTTCAGAAAAATGATCAGACTTATTATCAGAACATTGGCAAAAGTCCAAATCAACAAATGCTGGGTTTATTTCACAGGCCCCCAAGACACACCCTGGACATTGATGTAACAAGCCAAACCTTTGCTAATGTGAAAGTCCGCTATGCCTCTCATAATAATGGTATCACGTCTTCAGTATCCTACCCAGATGGATTTGTTGGATTTCAGTTTAATAGGAGGTCACGATCTCAGTACTATGCAAAACTCTTCACCAGATCCTCGGTAAGATGTTTCATTTGCATAATAATATATTATTGTTTAGGATTGGTCTACCATTTTGATTTGATATGATTGGGGTTACATGAAAAAAGTAATAGAATTTTACAAATCAGAAAAAAGATCAAATCATGGGAAGTTGTAAGTGTTAAGATTGTTGTCATAAAAAACAACTTCTTTCTTTGTTCATGCAGTCATCTCCTGACAAGGACACTGACTTGCTGAGTTTCAAGATTACGCTTAAGAACTCTGAAAGGCTGACACTTCAAACTACCTGGCAACTTAATGGCTTCTTTGACCTGGTGAATGGGATTAAAGACAGGCTCCCTGATATGAGAGCAGCTCTTTATAATTTTATCAACAAATATCACAAAGCTCATTTTGGCATTGACCTTGATCGTGCCACTTTAAAGCTTACAAGTGCCATAGCAAACAATATTGACAGAGCTTACACTAACATCCCCAGGGCATTTGATGCAATTCAGAACTCAATTGAGCATCTAAGCAAGCAGAGTAAAGCAATGATGAAGAGAACAATGAAGAGCATGCCAGAGATCAACTTCCAGGATGTGATCTCTCAGGTTTCTAACAAAGTCAAAGAACTACTTCAGCACTATGAGTCCAATGTCAGGGTCCTACTGGATGCCATAATGAAGTTCCTGAGTGAAACCAAGTTTCACTTGCCAGGATTGGAAGAGAAGCTCACTGGTCAAGAGCTGTACTATAAGATGAGACGTTCTATTTCAACGGCGGTCAGAAGAGCTGCAAGTAGATTTACCAGCCTCATGGAGACTATAGTTGACACCATTGCAAGCTTTGTTGATGAAATTAATTTCAGTCTTCCCACTACAAATGTAGTTGTTAATGGTAAAGATATTTTGAGGAATCTTAAGTCTGCTCTGAAGTCCACACAGGAACAGATTATTCAAGCAATGAAGAAGTGGGAAGGTCTGAAGCTAGAGAACCTGCTGAAGAACATAAGTGACTTTATAAAACTTTGCATCCAGAGGACAGGGGAGTTTATTACCTCTTTAAATGCAGAGAAGCTAGACGAGATTTCTAATCATCTCAAGGGAATTTACACTGAGGCCAGCAACACACAAGCAATACAGCAACTTGCCAGGCAGATTCAAGCGGCAAAAGCAAATGCAGCTGAGTACAAAGACAAAACAAAATTGAAGGTCCAGGAAGTCTACAATGAGATATCCATAGATAACGTTAACTCTGAGATTAGAAAATCAATTTCAGTCTTAGAGAACCACCTTCGAGCTAACATTGAAAATATTATTGAATATTCAAAGAATGCTTCACAACATACACAGCCATACATAAAGGTAACCAGCAAAAAGGTAGATGTGGATATTCCCCTGCCTTTTTACTGGAATTCTTTCAGTGACTGGCCAAGTATGACTTAAATGTTCAGATTTTCAATTATTTTTCATTCCTTTTCTTTTTTTTTTAAACTTAAGTGTTAAAAGTGTTTTGAAAAATATATTTCTTATGCTTATTGAAAATTATGTTTGAGTGTTTGTGTATAATTTGTTGATATGTTGTGTAACTATTATCCATAACATGATTAAAGTCTCCTTTGCATATGGGTGATTTTTTTTCTCCTCTGTTGTTTGAATATAATTTCTTATTACAGTGGGCATTGTGAACAACTATTTGTATGCATTTTGCGAATATTTGTATTAAAATTAACCTCACAGTTGATTTAGAATCCAATTTATGGAGGTTAAAGAAGCCAATGAGGTTATTCTTGACCTTGAATCCAAGAAATAATTACAAAAAAGGAAACAAAACAGAGCTGGTCTTTCAGTGTCAGCATTTATCAACTTAAGTCCTGTAAGTCATGAACTCTTAATTAATCCATCATCTATGTAGGAAAACAAATTGAATGTTCCTAAGAAACACTGGACTATGTAAGTGTATGTAAGGTTGAGTCAGCAAATACACCATATATGAAAACATTTGCATAGGACTGAACAGATTTATTTAGGAACAACTATGAAAGATATTTCAACAATATAATAAAAATATTTACACCACGTCAAGAAATTAACAACCAACTAACAAGAAGAACAACAACAAAATACATTTTACACAAAATGGGAAGGCAATCCTTCAAGAGTGCAGTAGTTCTTAGATGTTTACTTTCAATGCCAAATAATGTTTAAAACAATCATTCTAATGCAAATTGATATTTAAAGGGGTCATATTATGCTTATTAATGTCCTCCTTTTCCTTTAGTGTGTGATGTATCTGTTTGTGCATGTATAAAATCTGCAAAGTTACAAACCTCAAAGTTTCCCACAAAGGGATTTATTCTATCTAACAGAGAACACTGCTCCAGACCTGCCTTAAACACCTCAATCAAAGTCCAGATATTACTTCTGCAAATGTCTACGTCTGCTTATTTTCAAAAACTGACTCGTGCTTGAACTGATACGGTAAAACCGACAACATTATTAACTGTGTTTATAATTGCTTTAAAGGCCTTGGAAGGAGTTTACAGTAAGGGGCGTTACATTTAAGGTTTTTGGCCATTCACTACGCAATGGGTCAGATGGCCAAACAGAACACTCCAGGCTTTTTGGAAGGAGGGGCTTAGGAGAAGCCTGAACTTAATCAGAATGTTTCAGACAGACTGGGAATACTGTATATATATACTGTAAGTACTGCAATAATGCACAGTATGTAAAAATAATGTTTTTTGAACATTACAGTATGTTAACCTATTCTATTACACCCAATAAACAAAATAATTAACTTTTAAAACCATCATATGACTCCTTTAAAGGGTCTACAATGTCTTAGAGGTACTATATTCAGCTGAATGTGTCAGTCATGGGTGTTTCTAGGTATAAGTGGCTGTTTCCATATGGTGTCTTTCTGGTTTCTTCATGGCATCAGTGAATATTAGGATTAGCTTTTGTCTAAAAACAGCAGTGAATTCATTGGGTTTCTCCCCATATGTATGTTTAATGAGTCTTTATTGATCACATGTACATATGCACAGTCGAATTCTTTTCTTCGCATACCCCAGCATGTTAGGAAGCTGTTAGGTCAGCCATGATAGGGCAGAGAGGGTTAAAGACAACAGCAGCAGCTTGGCAGTGCTGTGGCTTGAACCCCGACCTTCCAATCAGTAACCACCAAGCCACCACTGCTCCATTTATGTCAGGTATGACAGTAAAGGTACATGAAAATTATTGCTCTTCCTTCCACAGACTACATGACAAACATATACTACTTATTTATACTAATAATCTGGTTTTAAATGCAGTGTGCCTGTGGAAATATGCTGTCTTAACCTGACTGCCAACAACCTTACTGCTTAACTTATCTCAAATGAAAATTAATAAATAAAATAAAATAAATTGTATTTATTTATATGACATGGATATCTTGCATTTAATTTAGGATTTTACATAATTATTTCTATTTTTAATTTAAAAAATATTCTATAGCAGGTGTCCCCAGTCTAGGCATTGTGGCCCATTGTGCTTGTTGAAAATCATATCTTTGTGATGAATGCTTGTGGACTGATTTGTGAAACTGCTATGATAAGAATCCAGCTGCATTGTGAATTGTTGTAAAATCTTCTGCCCAAGAACATGTGAGTAAATCACATCACACACACACACACACACACACACACACACACACACACACACACACACATTCACACATATTCGTGGTTGAGGGCCTCTTTTATTTTACTGCATGTGATAGAATATTTGTTTTCATATTAATCTGTGCTTGCATATTGTTTGAATGAAGATGTTCAGTGATTCTGACAGACAGTATTCTGACTCTAGGGATAACAGATAATAATATTGCTCAATCTTTAGCACTCTTAAAACACTCCAACAGAGTTTGCAGTCTCTTGATGCACTGTGGGGTGATTTACAACTGTACTGGATAATAAAACAACAGATGGCCTTATTATTGACCTGGCACATTTACCATAACGTCTGCTGCTCTGGCAACATGTTTCTCTGAACTTTGGGGCCTTAAATTTCAAGCACATAAATCCAACCATTCTGTTATGTTTGTAAAACCATGACAAAACAGGGAAGTACTGTACGGTGCTGTTCAGAACGGTCTAGCAATCTGATGCTTAACAGTAGATTTGGTCTACATGCTGTAGTGTCATCATATTATAAATATATTGACAGTTATAACTAACATAAGTGACAAACAATGACAGAATCAGCTGTGTATTAAAGCTAAACAATGACAGAATCAGCTGTGTATTAAAGCTAAACAATGACAGAATCAGCTGTGTATTAAAGTCAAAGAATGACAGCAGTTTTACAAAATTGTAAGCATACAAATGTATGCAATTGCCGATATATGTAACATTTAATATTGGTTTGCCTTGTGTTCCATTCACTCACTTATGTTGGAGTGTGTACAACGTGTTTGTACTACAATCAACCACTAGAGGACACCAGAGTTTTTGCTTAACTTTTCAACCATAGTCAGACTTTGTTCACTACAGTGTTTGGGTTTACAACATTAAAATGTATAGTGCATACTCCATGCAAATATAACATTTAGAAATATTTAGACTCTACACTACTGATCAGGGCTTGAATATTAACTTCCTAGGTCACAAGCCACTGTTAGTGCCCTCTGTTTCTAGTTACACTGGAATTTGGAAAGTATTCAGACCACTTGACTTTTTTTGCACACTTTATTGTATTATAGATTTCATTTCAAATGGATTAAATTTACTTCATTGGTCATAAAAGTAATCCACACTGACAATGCAAAAACATGTTTAAATAAATATTTCACAAATGTAATTTAACTAGGTATTCAGACTCTTTGCTAAGGTACAGTGGTGTGAAAAAGTGTTTGCCCCTTCCTCATTTCCTGTTCCTTTGCATGTTTGTCACACTTAAGTGTTTCGGAACATCAAACCAATTTAAACAATAGTCAAGGACAACACAAGTAAACACAAAATGCAATTT
>JAFFST010048905.1:42147-57515 GCA_022414735.1 Noturus placidus | reverse complement strand
AAGTCTTTTAATTTGGAGGTAACTCGGACACAGGTGTCGCTGATTGAGAAGCAAACAGTTTTCGACTGTGCCCATGGTCGAGCGCTTGGGGTAAATGATACGGTGCGTTATATGTTATATTATGAGTTAAGATATTGCCGCTGTATGATATGTAGGAGAATAAATTACTAGATAATAATAACATTAATGAACGCTCTCCGTCTTTATTTTACGTGTAAGATCACACGCACATGTCCAAACTTAAAGACACGAAATCAGCAATCAGTACTAGACTATGTTTAGGACTTAGTCAGTACACATAGGTTTAGGATTACAGTTACTGTTTGAATTCACGTGGTTTCTGAGTGATAGAAGCTCCCACAGCATGGGGAAACTGCTAAAATACATCACTGACTGAACTGCTGAAATACATCACCGAACTTGCGTTGAGTATGGGCAAAACCAAGTGTACAATTGGAGGGGGACACACAAACCGATGTTCCTTAACAAACGTGAATATATTAAAAAAGAATAGACATAAATAAATAGATAAATAAAATAAATAGAATAGATGAAGAAAAGACAGATCCATTGTCAGGGAAAATTAAAGCGGAACATATAGAAAATATTTTCTCTTTCTTTTTTAGAAAATATATTGGGGGGGACAGATTGGTATTTCCTCAACATTGGGGGGGTCACGATCCCCCCAAAGAGTGAGTGGTTACGCCCATGATCCCAAATGTAATGGTATAGATCTTAAAACTGTTACTTATACCAATACCCAACTAATTAATTCATTACTAATTAATTCATGTATTAATTATTCCTTTACTGTTAATAGCTGCTTTATTGGGGTTTTTTTAAAGACCATTATTGCTAAGGCACTGTATTTCTTCCAAAAGTCCATATAGCTTATATCCTGTTAGTTACTATGGCAACATATGCTTTTGGACAATCTTCCTCTGTGTCAGGCAGGCTAATATTGAAGCTTAGTTTAAGGATGATTAATTCTACTGGACAAGCCCGATTAGGTCATGGTTTCTGGAGCACTGTGCCAGTTACTGACCAACAAACTGCTACAAACCTACTACTTCCATTATTACATATGCATTATGTAGCCTAAACATTAAAGAGCCTCTGCAGCCACAGTAGTTAGTGTTGCTACCTCACTCGATTTGAAAAAAACATGTGTTTAGGTTGAGAGACTATGCAGGATGACCCACCTATGAATGAGTGTGTGCGATGCCCATTGATGGACCAGAGCCCCATTCAAGATTTATCCCCACCTTGACCCAAATGGATAGGCTATAGAGCTTAGAAGCTATTTATAAACTATTTAGTAGGAGATATACACAAAAACAGAAGAAATCAGATCTACAGTACTTCTTCACGGGCACTGTATATCTGACAATTTGGAACAGACCATTTTCGTAGTTCTTCTGACATTTACTAATTTGCTTATGCCACTCACCAAAACAAAACAGCTACCTTACAAAAGTCAAATGTTGAAATGATATTACATTAGGACTGGAGAGTGAGATAATACAGAGTTGTCATAATGATGACGTTAATATGTCACACGTTAAGATTGGACACGCTCTGATTGGATGGTGTTGTCACATGCCAACAGTTAAGAACGGAAGGTGAGCGAAAGTACAAAAATACTGGCTGTCTTTCTGCTTGTTCATATGATTCTTTTGCAGACATTTAACACGTTAGTTTAAAGGACCATTCACACCAAACTTGAATACATGCATGTTTACACACTTAACCAGGTGTCAGATAGCCATCACAAAGATATAGATCTCCATCCAGACTGGACTGTCCTTCAGTCCTCTTATTGAGTACCACTGTCTTAAAGCATGTGAGGACAGCAGACTATGTTAGGTACTGACTGAAAAGAGTTGTAACCAGTGGGTGTAGATGGTCAGCACAGGTTTTCAGAACCCTTCCAGGACTTCCATTTGGACCCACTGTCTTCCTGCGATTCACTCATCTTAGAGTCCTCTTCACGCCATGTTATGAGACAGTGAGCTGTGATGACGTCACATGAAGTGTCTTGGCACAAATCTGCGGTAATTTTGAAAAATTGCGAGCTCTTCTGCCTATTGTGGAGTTTGTTTGACTTTGCGTTCATTTCTGCGATCGCAAAATCCTGAACAGACTGGCTAATATTAGCAATGCTAGCCCTGAAGTATGCATAGAAATGGTTAAGTTGGTTAAATAGGGAGTGGTCGGCACTCACCACAGCGTGTGATCTGTCTCTGTAGTCCATGATGGTCTGATTACTGATCACTCACAGCTGGACTCAATCCACACACACACACACACACAAATATCCTAGGCTAACATACACACTGCAAAGTCTTGCTCTGAGTTCACTGATGATGGCACTAAGTCCTTGTTTATTGTGTACACTATCTGTTTTGACTCGTGTTCTGGTTCCCTATGTATTTTTTCTTTTTTGTTGCACTTGAAAGTCTGTATGTTGATTGTCTGACCCATGCCTGCTTTTTGACCCTGCTTTTTGATTATGGTTTTGGATTTGTTACCTTGTTGCAATAAAGTCATTTACAACCTTCTCCACTGCTGGACACATTTAAAAGGTTGATTACGTTCAATTTAAATTTTAAGTAAAATTTTAGACATTATAATTTAGAATTGATAATAATTTTAGATAGTTTAGACTTTTAGTTATTATGAGATATTATTTTGGGGGGGCAGGGTGTCACAGCACCACCAGCCTCATCCACTGCCACCAGGGAACTGTCACTCACCTCGCACACATGCAGGCACACTACCTCGAACTCCTTTTCCCATGAGTCACCGCCATCGCGCCTGCGCTCTCCATCTCCTGAATGCACGCACCTGTCGCCAATTATTCCACACAGCTCCCTGTTTGTATAAATTCCCCTCTGCCACATTCACTCGATGCGAAGTATATGTCTTATCGACTAGTTCCTTAGTGTCACCAAGCCTATTTTCGTATTTTGCTCCACCGTGTACCTGACCGTGTTTTCCGCCCTTGTTGACTCCGTTTACTGCCTGTCCCTTTCAAGTCTGTTCGTCCGATCGCCTGACCCTCGCAATCACTTTGACTACGTTTACTGCCTGCCTCTTTCTAGTTTGTTCGTCCGATTGCCTGACCCTCACAACCACTTTGACTACGTTTACTGCCTGCCTCTTTCTAGTCTGTTTGTCCAATCGCCTGATCCTTGCTACTACTCTGACTACGTTCAATAAGCCTGACCCTAGCCGGCGCTTTTACTACTCTGTCATCGCCACGTGCTTTCTCCTCACTTCCGCATCTCCCGCGACTATTTCGTCCCTTGAGCCCAAGCGTAACAGAATAATTCACCCCTATGGAACCAGCGGGAGATCCACGATGGGCCGCTGCCATTGAGGGACATGGTCGCATGCTTAGCGAACAGAACGCGCAAATCGCCGCACTGTCTGTGGAGGTTACGCGGCTAAGGCAAGCAGCGCATTCCAACATGGCTCTGGCCATGCCCCCCTCGAGCATTTGTCCCTTGCCACGGTTACCTTCTATGCCGACGCCTGAGAAGTACGACAGAGATCCCGCATGCTGTCGGGTTTTCCTTCTGCAGTACTCTCTTTTTCTTCCCCACCTATCCCGACATGACTGATCAGCAGAAAATTGTCCACTTCATGGAGCTCTTGACTGGCAAAGCATTGCTTTGGGCTACAGCAGAATGGGATCAGGAGGGAGGCAGGACCTGCTCCTATGAGCAGCTGAAAGCTGAAAGTCTTCAATCACTCCTCGGACAACCGAGAGACCGGGGAGGAGTTGTTGTTGTTGTTATCACAAGGATTACACTGTAGAATTCCGGACAGTAGCCGAAAGGAGCGGATGGAATGATCCAGCATTGAAAACCCTCTTCCGCCATGGATTGAACGCCTCGACCATCTACTTAAGGGCCGTGCGCTTAACCCCGCTGTTAAGGTGATGCCAGTCCCGTTGAGCCCCATGGAATTGGGCAAAACCCACATGAGCGAACAGGAGAGATGCCTCCGGGAGAACCGCTGCTTCTACTGCGGCAAGCCCAACCACTTCAGTCGGCAGTACCCTGAGAAGCCACGTCCTCACCTCGAGGTAAGCAGCCAACCACTTTTTCCTTTTGGAGAGCAATATGCTTTTACAATTCCCGTATTTGTAGAGAACTCATCCTGCTCTTGTGTTGTAGAAGCCCTGATTGACTTTGGAGCAGCCGGTAACTTAATTTCCCAAGCCACCATCACTCCATCATTCCCGTCCGCCTTTTGGAATGCCCACGTCGCGTCCACGCCATCGACGGTGCCCCTATCGGGAGGGGCGTGATCACACATTGCACTGAACCACTCCACCTGTGGGTCAGCACCCTACACCAAGAAAGCATCCGGCTGTATGTCATAGAGACAGCTCATCATCCCGTGGTTCTCGGCCTCCCCTGGTTGAAGCACCATAACCCCCAAATATCGTGGGCATGCAGAGAGATTGTGCGGTGGTCACCACAATGTATTACTCACTGCCTTCAGGACCCGGTCATCCCACTATCATCCACAACCATAGAAAGTCCCAATCCGGCCAAACCTGTATTGATTCCCCCAGCTTACCATGACCTTCTTGAGGTCTTTAGCAAGAAGAAGGCAAGCGGGCTTCCCCCTCACTGGAAATATGATTGCAAGATTGACCTCTTTCCCGGCACCACACTACCCCGGGGAAGAGTTCACCCCCTGACCCTCAAGGAACAGGAAGCAGTGGAGGAGTACATCCAGGAGGCATTGCAACAGGGATATATAAGACCTTCCACGTCCCCTGCCTCAGCAGAATTCTTTTTTGTCGAGAAGAAGGGAGGGGGGCTCCGTCCATGTATTGATTATCGGGGACTTAACCAATGCTGTGTGAAATATCGCTACCCCTTGCCCTTAGTGCTGTCAGCCCTGGAACAACAAACCGCACCGCCACAGTTTTTACACGGCTAGATTTACGCAGCGCATACAATTTGGTTCGGATCTGGGAGGGAGACTAGTGGAAGACGGGGTTTAGCACCACTTCGGGGCACTATGAGTACCAGGTAATGCCATATGGGCTGGCCAACGCCCCTTCTGTATTCCAATGCCTCATTAATGACGTGTTACGGGACATGCTGGGGCGTTATGTGATCGCATAGATTGATGACATTCTCATCTACTCCAACACAAAGGGAGAACATATTCAACATGTCCGCCAGGTTCTGCGTCGCCTGTGGGAGAACCAGTTATAAGTGAAGGCAGAAAAATGTGAATTCAATCAGCATACCATTGCCTTTCTGTGATATGTGATCAGTACCCAGGTAGTTGCCATGGATCAAGGGAAGGTCAAGGCAGTACAGGGGTGGCCCACGCCCACTACCGTAAAAGAGGTACAGCGCTTCTTAGGGTTCGCCAATTTCTACCGGAGATTTATAAGTAACTTCAGAATGGTGGCAAAACCTCTCACCACCCTCCTACAGGGGAAACCTGGATGCCTCAATTGGAACCCCTCGGCCCAACAAGCTCTGGAGAGGCTCAAGTGGGCCTTTACAACCGCCCCCATCTTTAGGCATCCAGACCCCTCGACACCTTTCACGGTCGAGGTGGACACATCAGAGGTCAGGGTGGGAGCCGTCTTGTCCCAAAGGTTCGGGAGAAGCCGAAGCTCCACCCCATAGCCTATTTTTCCTGAATCTTCTCACTCGCGGAGCAGAATTACAACGTGGGAGACAGAGAGCTGCTAGCCGTAAAGTTGGCATTAGAAACATGGCGACATTGGCTAGAGGGAGTGAATCACCCCTTTGTCATCTTTACGGACCACAAGAATCTTGTGTACATTCGAACTGCCAAAAGACTCAATTACCGCCAGGCCCGCTGGGCCCTGTTCTTCACACGGTTCAACTTCATGCTATCCTACCAACCAGGTTCCAAGAACGTCAAAGCAGACGCCCTCTCCCGCCGTGATCCTCCTGTACGGGCCAACACTGGTGATGAATATATTCTAGAACCCGCCTGCATAAGCAATGCCATAGAATGGGAGCTGGACCAGCACCTGGGGATGGTTCCCCACTTGCAACTACCCCAGCAGTGCCCACACAATCGCCTGTTCATGCCCGAGGAGAACCGTAAAGAACTCATCACCTGGGCCCACACAGCACTCGGGACAGGTCATCCCGGAGCATGCTGCACCAGTCAACTCCTGCAGGAGAAGTATTGGTGGCCTGAGATGGAGAGGGACATCTCTCGGACTGTGGCAGCCTGATCCACATGTGCCCAACACAAGGTTCCCCAGTCAGGTCAAGGTTCCCGGTAAGCTCTTACCCCTTCCCTCACCTCAACGGCCATGGTCCCATCTAGCAGTAGACTTTGTTACAGATTTACCGCCCTCCCAGGACAACACGGTGGTGTGTGTATTTGTGGACAGATTTTCCAAAGCAGTACGATTTATACCGTTGCCTTCACTTCCCTCCACCTTCCAGACAACCGAGTTGCTCTTCCATCATGTGTTTAGATACTTTGGAATCCCCGAGGAGATTGTGTGTGATCAGGGACCTCAGTTCACATCCAGGGTATGGGCCGGGTTCATGACCAAGCTAGGCGTGACCACCAACCTCTCGTCCGGATACCACCCTCAAACCAATGGGCAAGTAGAAAGAATAAACCAGGAGCTGGGCCGGTTTCTATTCACCTACAGCTCCAATCACCCAGAGGAGTGGAGCACCTTCCTGTCTTGGGCTGAGTATGCTCAAAACTCCCTGCGCCATTCCGCCACCAAGCTTACCCCATTTCAGTGCATGCTGGGGTACCAACCTCCCCTGTACCCGTGGAACGCCACAACCACCGCCTCCCCGGCAGTAGACCAATGGTTCCGGAGGAGCGAGCAAGTATGGGCCGAGACCCATCGCCACCTGCAGGTCGCCGCAGACACATACAAATGCAAGGCAGACCGCCATTGCAGTGTTAACCCCCAATATCAGCCCGGGGATTGGGTATGGCTGTCCACCCGAAATCTAAGACAACAGCCAAGGGGGAGAAAATTGTTGCCGAGGTACACGGGCCCCTTTGAAATTCTTCAGCGTATCAACGAGGTAACTTATCGCCTCAAACTACCCCGTCACAGCCGATTGTCTACCTCTTTTCATGTCTCACACCTCAAGCCAGTGGTGAACGGCCCACTAGCCTCCGACGTGCCCTCCATGACTCCGCTTACCCCGCTGTAGATATAAGGCCAACCAGCATATCAAGTCAAGAAAATACTCCGATCGAGGTGCAGGAGAGGAGGCAGGTTGGAGTATCTGATAGACTGGTAGAGGTACTGACCGGAGGAGCAATGCTGGGTGCCCCGGCAGGATATATTAGACCCTCAACTGCTATAGGACTTCCACCAGGCTCATCCAACCCTCCCGGGCCTGCGACCACAGGACAGATCGCGAAGAGTCCCGGCTCCAGAAGTGAGCCCTTTGGAGGGGGGGCTCTGTCACAGCGCCACCAGCCTCATCCGTTGCCACTAGGGAACTGTCACTCACCTCGCACACACGCAGGCACACTACCTCAAACTCCACTTCCCATGAGTCACCGCCGTCGCGCCTGCGCTCTCCCTCTCCTGAATTCTGAATGCACGCACCTGTCGCCAATTATTCCATACAGCTCCCTGTCCGTATAAATTTCCCTCTGCCACATTCACCCGATGCAAAGTATACGTCTTATCGACTAGTTCCTTAGCGTTACCAAGCCTGTTTTCGTATTTTGCTCCACCGTGTACCTGACCGTGTTTTCCGCCTTTGTTGACTATGTTTACTGCCTGTCCCTTTCAAGTCTGTTCGTCCGATAGCCTGACCCTTGCAACCACTTTGACTATGTTTACTGCCTGCCTCTTTCTAGTCTGTTGGTCCGATCGCCTGACCCTCGCTACTACTCTGACTACGTTCAATAAGCCTGACCCTAGCCGGCGCTTTTACTACTCTGTCATTGCCACGCGCTTTCTCCTCACTTCCACATCTTAAGGGAGGAAACAGTCGCGGGAGATGTGACTACGTGACACAGGGTGGTTTAGTGGTTAGCATATTTGCATGTTCCCTCTGTGCTTTGGGGGTTTCCTCAGAGTACCCCGGTTTCCTCCCATAGTACAAAGACATGCGTTGTAGGTTGATGGCATTTCCAGAATGGGCATATGAGTGTGTGTGTGTGTGTGTGTGTGTGTGTGTGTGTGTGTGTGTGTGTGATTGTGCCCTGTGATAGGTTGGCACTCTGCAATGTGCCCCCAGTCTCCTGGGATATAAGAGGTACAGAAAATGGATGGATGGATATATATTATATCATTTTATTTGCAATATGTCCACCCAGAACATTGCAAATAAAATTTCTGTATTCATTTATTAGAACTTTCATGCTAGCCATTTGGAAATATTTACATTCATAAACCTTATCAAATCCACAGAGCAAGTTTTCAGGCTCTGAGATGCAGTGAGCAAGTTTTTGCTGCTGGCCTTAGATCATGCAAATGAACAAGATTGCACTGCAGATTCCTTGAAATAAACCAAATGTGAATTTGTTACATATGAAGCTCATAAATTTGTGTACATTTTTATTGCATTCAAATTGACTACAAACTGAAAAGAACATCTACGTATTACGTATGTATATTAATGAATAAGAAATATTCACACTTTCACCCATCAGCATGTATGCAGGAAATACTTCATATTAAAAGCCTTTTTTTCCATGTTTGAATGTTGAACTCTCCAAAAAATTTGCTCTTGATATTTTAATATTGTGTTTTCACAGGTGCCCCCAAATGTTCTCCGGTATTCTCAAACAGATGTGCCAAAATGAGTTGGACTGAGTGTGGTTAGACGTCATGCAGGTTTCCAGTAAAACAGTATTATTGATGAGACAGGGACTCCTGGATGTGCATGGAATTCTTGAAATATTTCATCAAGGCCTACAAAGTAAAACCAAAAAGAAGCTTGCATTCCTTCCTTTCTGATTTTAATTCTGCAAGTCTATTTGTATTTTGTATTGAATTTTGTATTGTCTTCCCTGTAGGTACTGATCCTTATCCCCATGCATTAGCTGCTACAATATATCACTGTAATGAATAGGGTAAAGTATGTGAAATTTAATCTAATGATGAAAACAAAATGTTTAGATGATTGGAGATGTTCAAGATGATTGGCTGGTAAAGTATGGGTTTATTCTCCGTTCTTATCTGTTCAGAGTCCATATCATTAGTCAAAATTTGCCCTTTGAAATGCCACTATGAAACAAAACATGAATTCAAATTGTTTATTTACTCTGTATATATATATATATATATATATATATATATATATATATATATATATATATTGATTGTGTTGTGGTTCACTGGAATGTTTTTCAGGTCAATTGAATAGGTTTGTTTACAATTAGCCATAGTTATGCCAAATATTTTGTGAGAAAAGTCCTTAAACATATTTTTTTAATAAAAAGCACAAATGAAGCAGTACCACAGGTTAAAAAAAACAGTGACTATGTTTACATGGACAGCAGTAATCTAATTATTGACCTTACTCTGACATGAGTCGCTTTTAGAATACTCCTGTCATGTACCCGTTTTATGTTATAGATCATAATTAGGTTAAGAGCCCGCGTCATTACATCACCGCACCACGCCGTCCGACCTCCCTCCAGAATTTCACGTATCAACATACAGTTCGTCTTTGTTATGGTACTGTAGCCAGTTTTGGGTGTTTTTATATATATATAAAAAAAAAAATTTATGAACGCTTTAAGTGCGGTTAATTATTTGTAATGCTGTATGTGCTGCTTGACAACTGCTTGAAGCTGTGGGCTGAGTGACAAACCGCGTACTTACCGCTATATAGTAGCCGAGATACATGTATTTTTCCCCACTACAGGCCTATAGTAGGAAAGTATGCAGTTTGGGACGCAGCCGACCTCTCTTGTTTGCCATAAAAATCACTTCCATGTGTGATTGTGTCCTGTCGCAAAATGCTGTGAAAACTCTCGACGTTCATATTGTGATTAAGGTGTTTACAAGTCTGTAATACACGTCCATAATGCGACTAAAAGAGGAGTACTACACCTGTCTTAATTCGATTAGAACTTAATTAGATTCTGACCTTAATTAGATTATGGTAATTAAAAATTGCTGTTTACATAGTAGTTTCTTAATCAAAGTATGGTCTTAATCGGGTTAAAAGTGGATTATTGTTGTCCATGTAAACGCAGCTAGTGAAAGAGCATGCACAGTGGTACAGTAAGACATGCTGAGGGGGAGTATAAGTGCATTATGAAGGTATTGAATGCTAACATAAAATCAACTTAGGTATGTGTTGGCTGACATAGCATTAGTTAACTAGCTAGCTAAATAGATAGCTAAATTGGCCAATATTCTAGCTTTTTAGTTAAATTGGTTTCCCACTGCAGCTAAGCAGGGTTGAGCCTGGCTAGTACCTGGATGGGAGACCTCCTGGGGAAAACTAAGGTTGCTGCTGGTAGTGTTATTAGTGAGCCCAGCAGGGGGTGCTCACCCTGTGGTTTGTGTGGGGCCCAATGCCCCCCATTTAGTGACGGGGTCACTATACTGTAAAAACAGCACGGTCTTTCAGATGAGACTTGAGGAGCTCACAGTCACAATCACAATTTCTGCATAATAGGGCAAACACTTTCCTATTGTGTAAACCCTTGCTATTGCAGAAATTAAAGCAAAATCAAGGAAACTGCAATATGCGGAGGAGCTTGCAATTTTTCTAAATTACTGTTCTTTAAATAAAATGCTCACTCACATCTGATTGTCAATATGATCTGATTGACTCTAATTTCACCTTCAAATTAAACTGCTAATTCTTGAGGTTCACATACTTTTGCCACTCACAGATATGTAATATTGGATCATTTTCCTAAGTAAATAAATGACCATGTATCATATTTTTGTCTCATTTGTATAACTGGGATCTTTTTGCCTACATTGAGAACTTGTGTGGAAATCCGATGGTGTTTTAGGTCCTATTTATGCAGAAATATAGAAAATTCTAAAGGGTTCACAAACTTTCAAGCACCAGTGTACATGTTTTCTGCATGCAGTAATAATTTCCTTCACTTAGAGATGGTTATTCATTACAACAACACATTTTTATGTAACCATCAGAATGTTTTCACAAAATGTACTGTCTCTCTTTTAGAAATGTGCACTTTTTTGTTGTTTTCAAATTTTTCTGGTTAAAGTGAATGCTTCATTTTGTGAATATACAACACTGTGTACTCAGTCTAACATCTATGTTTAAGTTGCATGAACTAATGCTTTAGTACTCTTATTATAACCTTATTATAACTTTGAGAAAGCAACACAGTCATGACATGTTGCTAATACAGAGTTTTATTCAACATTTGCATTAAAATTTTAGGCCTTTTTCTAAATAATTTTTGTGATTTTTTTCCTAAGTACTATTATTATTATTATTATTATTATTATTAACTTAATTAATTAATTAATTTATTATCAAGGGGAAACTTTGCATGATAAAGGATCAAGGATAAACTATTAAACACTTACCAGCAGATCTGCTATCAACAGGTGCGATAACACAAATGACTTTGGCAGAGTTATCTGTTCTTTGTGAAGGGCAGAGTCTACTCTTTGCAAAGCTTCTGCTATAGTTGATGGTGATGTTTTTTAATTCATGTGTGTCCTATGTCCCATGTCAATCAACATCAATAGCAATCAAATGTTTTGGACCAGCATCAGTCCTGATACCATCAGTCCTGATCCCTACATGAGTCGTTGTTTTAAGAGCAAATATTAACATACAGTTTTTCAGCATTTATCGTGGCATAAGAATGAATTTTATATTCACGAGCCAATCAGGTAATCAGTGGTCATCGTAGCTTATGTTGATGCCAATATTACTTTCTGAGCAAATGTTGAAATTCGATTGGCCCACAGTAATATTCCTTCAGAGAGTACAGAATTCCTCACTACACCCACAGATAGTATATGCACTAATAGAAAATGATCATCAGGAACACCACTGAACAGATATAATTACTGTGATTAAAGTCCTTGTGAAGCGCAGCGTTATTTGATGTGGTGAAGTAATTTCCTCTTAAATAGGAAGTCAGGGCGGGACATATCAAGTGGCTCCTCTCTCTTTCTAACCAGCCAACACCTCACAACCCAGGCAAAGCCATACTTGACCGTTAGTACCAAGGATTTGAATAATGTTGGTGGTGTGACACTTCAGATTCTAAAGAGCATTTGATTGGACAAAAAATGTGATGAAGTGCAGAATGATGTCATCAAATATGTTGATCCGTATTAGTGGTAAAGAGAGACTGTACATTTTGATTGTATATATCTTCTAAATGTGAATTGTGTCATTGTTTTGGAGCAGACTACCTTATAAATTACCTTAAGGTTAACATATTCATACTAAAAGCCAGAAAATGTCCGTTTTGATTTCATGGGGACTTTAAACAGTCTCTTCGGGGAATGTCTTAAAAGTGCTGGAGGTATGACGTGACAGAAAATTTCGGAGATATCAAAGTTACACTACATTATTCGAAAACAACCTAAAAACAAGAGTGACGTTACAGTTACTACATCCAAACAGCAGGTGGCGGTAATAAAGACAAAGCGTTCAATAAGCAGCAAATCAAAGTGTCAGAAGAAGTCAATCACGGAAGCTTGTGTTCAATCGATTCATCAGTGATCTTGTTATGATAGCTGTGGTGAGGAAGAGACTGGAAACTCATATGAAAACTAATTTTATAAACTTTCTTGGCATCCAAAACGACGCAAAATTCTTTGTCGGTAAGGAGCGTCGTGACTTATAACAAATGCAGAAAGCCTGAAATGATAGGAATGATGTGCAGTCTGGAAAACTGAATTATATTTACTGAGAAATGGGGGACTGGTTTTATTAATGAATGAGCTTTGATAAACATGTCAACTATAAAAACCAAAGAATTAAAACGCACTAAATATTACCTGTATTAAACAAAATAATTCTACTCTATATTAGATATAATGCACACACACACACACACACACACACACAGTATGCTATACAGGATATATTAGACTTCTCATTACCCGAAAAGCCATACTTCTGGATTTATTCTATATTACAGACAATTAGCAAGGTGAATTACTTATCAAGCCTTTATTAATGTTTTATAACACCATAGGAACTATTTCTGGAATTGTTGCTTCTCAAGCAATCCCAAAAAGCTTCCTGTTTGACATATAAAGCATTGCATAGGTAGCCAACAGCAGAGGAAAAACAATACCTGTACCAATTGTGCCCAAAAGCTCTGCATTCAAATCCTTTTCCAAATGTGTGCCTTGATAACAGGGACTCTGAGCATTTCGGATACACGCGTGATCACAGACACCACGTCCCACTACTAACTTCCATGAAGAATGAGGTACCAAAAGAGGAATTGCACAAGATCAAATCAACAAATATGAATGATATGCCATGACACAATGAACTGCTTATAGCCTACGCAGTTGCTCTATATTGAATGATATGGGCTATCGATGGCATTAGGTCATTAGCGGATGGTCATACGTGATGCTTACAAAGATGCTTGGACAAAGAAAGGCCATGTTCATTAATATGTAAGTAAGTAAAGTAAGTAAATCGAAAAGCAAAGCTTGCCAAACTTCTGAACAGAGTCAGAAAAGTAAAATAGAAAACAGAATAAAACCAAATGAAGACAGACAAAGGTAAAATTAGATTAAAACGCATGGGAGAAGAGATATGCTTTCAACCTCTTTTTAAAAATGATAATAGGAGGTGTAAGGCGGATGTCCAACTGAAAAAGCTCTATACCCCTTTGTTTTTAAACGAGATCGAGGGACATACAGACGAAACATATTAGAAGATCTTAAAAATCTGCTAGATTAATGTAGTGTAAGAAGATAATATGGGAGTGTATTTGATGCTCACATCTGTACCTCACACATGTAGAGTGTATTGATGTCATGAAGGATTCATTAAGTGATCATATAAGCACTCATTTACAAGCTTTTGCACACACAAATAAAAATCGAAATGCCCTTGACTATAACTTATTCAAAGAACAGTAATTAATTAATTAATTAATTAATTAATTAGTAATCAGTTAACTTTATAGATTGATTTGCTTTTTTTCTCACCGACAATACCTTCTCTATCTAAGTGGTGACGCGGTACGGTTCATGGATGTAGCTGTGAAAATGACATGTGTATAGTGTTATATACATTAATAATAAAAATAAAAATAAGTACATCAATAGATAATAGAGGTTTTAAATAGAGATTAAAACCTCAGCACTGTTTTTGCATGTGTGTCATTAGGCCCACCGCCTGGTCGTGCTGGTCCTGCTACTGCAATGGACAGCCTGATGTCTGAATGCCAGAAAGAGGATGCAGCTTTGGAGTATGTCTACTGCAGAGGTGCTGTCACTGAGTTGCTTAAATACGGGCACAGAGACCTGCACACGGCTACCAAAAACTCTAATTCACCCCAAGTACTCATCCTCATTATTCCAGGTATGCATAATGGGCCAGTTTCCAGAATGTATGTACACTGTTGTTGTTTATGTTTTTAGGTATTTAATGTAAACTTTTGGCAGCCCAAATATTCTAAATGTTTATTAATTGTGTCAATAACGGAGATTAAATGGGCAAAAATAACAGATGGCGAACATGAACAAATCAAGTATTCGCTTTATCAAGGCAGACATTATTGTGATAAATTCAATTTTAATTTATGAATGGCAAGCCTATTACTTATACTGAAACTGTAAATATCCAGCTTGAACCAAATGAACCTGAATGGGACTCGGTTTGTGGCCTTGGTCAATACCAATTCGTTCTCCATAGGGACTTGCTCAAGGAAAACAATAAAGCCATCGTACTATTCCCTATGCATGGAGTCCAGCAGGATACAGTTCGGAGCACGACGATGTTGCTGTCTGACCCATAACAATAAAAAAACCTATTCGTATCAGATCAGAGCATGACCATGGTTCTAGGGCATGATTGCTTGAAATGTCCAGAGGTATATTGACATTGTACATGAAAATAAATAGTTGCTAACTTTTTTGTCGACCACCACTAAATACACAGGTCTGCCCACAAAGACGAAGTCGACTGATATTCACTTGCTACAACAGACATAGGCAGTAGAGATCCGAAACTATCGGAATGGCAAGGCCAATTCATGTGTTAAACAACATAAAACATAGAACTTTTGGTATCAGACCATCCAATATTTAGGAGAGCAAAAGTATAGTATAGTGTGTGTGTGTGTGTGTGTGTGTGTTTGTTTGTGTATGTATGTATATACAGTGCCTTGCGAAAGTATTCGGCCCCCTTGAACTG
>JAFFST010048905.1:21689-34447 GCA_022414735.1 Noturus placidus | reverse complement strand
GGGGGGGGGGGGGGGGGGTGAGAGAAGAGTAACTTGTTATAGCTCATATTAAAGCCATAAAGATGTTCAGAGCGTTTGGAATGGCCTCTACAGATGGTTTACATTTATAAGAACCTCATGTGCACGGCACTGTGCAAGCAGCTGCTTCCAATAATCTTCAGTATCACATTGTTTGATAATTCATAATGATCTTACAAAGATTCCTTCTAGTCTTTCTTCAGCTTCCCATATACTATCCATAAGGGTGTTGCGATGAGGCGTCCTTCCTCATTTCCAATCTCTGAAGACCTACAGACTGAGGGCTTGCTCAATCAATCTACCTAAAATAATGTCTTTTAATAATGATTAAAGTGTGTTTTTTCTTCTCTACAGTTTTCCATGCCTTTTTTTCCCTCCATTTTCTTAAAATATGGAAGGTATATGGCATGCCCTTGTCACTCCTCGCAGTCCCTCCTCCCCCAATTTTTCTTTCTTTCTCTGCTTAAGCCTCACGCCTCATACTTAAGCCTCATACACTTCTCTTGCTGGCCCTTTTTTCTGCAAAACCCTGACCATCCATCTCTTCCTACAAATGAGGTGTTGCAGTAAACATAGCAACAAGGAACACCTTGGATAATGAACAATGAGTTGATGTTCGTCTGTACAAGTATGTCTTTAAACATAGCGTTTCCTGTTCTTACTAATGTCATATGTGTTATAAGCCATTGTTTACGCACCTGTTCTTGCATTGTAAGCAAACTCTGTGCATTATAGTGTATTTATTAGCAAAAATGATTGTATTTCATTTTATATCATAATAGTTTATTTATTTAGGTCGACTTTTTGGATGGGAGCCATTTTGTAAAAGACACATCAGGCACCGCTGAAGTAATCTCCTGCAGCCTTGCTCTCATCTGGAAACACACAAAATTGTGAATTTCAAGAAGAGCCCTCAGAGATAAAGTTGTCTATCAGAAGATCTGGCCATACTGACCCTTGTCTGTATATTTGCCAGGGTCAATAAATCATTTTTACTTCTTCCTCTTTCGTAGACTGGATAGACATTTTGGCATGTTAAGAGCCAATCCATTAAAGGGTGCTCCACACAGTGTCTGCGGTAAAGAATTCCAGCACCTTCAGGGATGATGTCGTCTAAAATATGGGTTTCTTTTGTGACCCATATTTGCGACAGTGATTCAGTACTGAAGATATCAATCAAAGTTTATGTTCAGCTGATGCATTTGGGATTGTATCTTAGACTAAAATGCATCTTATCCTGAGTATGTAGTGCAAAATTTTGCACTTGTGCCAAACTTGACAATGTATTTTATCCTACAAAAACCTCAAGGGTCACACATCACTGTTTGGCTAGCCTAACAGAGATTTAGGTGTGTGTGTATGTGTGTGTATGTGTGTGTGTGTGTGTGTGTGTGTGTGTGTGTGTGTGTGTGTGTGTGTGTGTGTGTGTGTAAAAGAAGGAAAGGTTGTCAGAGAGAGTGGGCTCTGCACCTGCAAGGCTACGTCAGTGGCGTGGTAGTCCATGCAGCCTCAGGGTCAGAGACAGCAGGCAAGGTATCTGTTTAATGTTCCAGCGAACAGTGCTGAATTTATGAACCTTGTGCAAAGAGGGAAATGATAACATGAGGGAGAGGAGAAGATAGCTCATGCTTCTGTACCCTTAAAAAAAAAAAATATATATATATATATATATATATATATATATTCTCTGTACACAGAAACTTGTCTTTGTTCTGAAACTTGTCACTGTTCTGAAGGGAGATCTTCCTTTTGATTCCCATCCAACAACACATTATGATGGGAAAGGAAGGAGAACTCCAACGTCCTGACTGCACTGTTCTCATAAACACACAAATAAACACCACATTTTATAGTCTTGAGTTCCTCATGTAGCGTTTCCTGGTTATATAACCTACTGCGTACATCGTGTAATCCAGTGCTTCAGTTCCTTACCAGCTCCCTCACACTTTGCCCTTATAGCTGAGGGTTTAACAGTCCAATGTTTTGGGAAGGTTTGTGATTTTGTCTGGGTCTTGATTGAGAGTGACAATGGCTTTATTGTAGTGAGTTGATGCAATCATTAATCATGTTGAAATGCTGAATATGGTTGAAGAGTGCTTGGAAGGACTGCTGTTGGCATTCGCTGCCTGCCTGACTCCTGTCCAGACATCAGTAATGACAATACTGTCCAGATCTGGTCAGTTTCAGGTCCAGAGACTGATGAACAGAAACAACAGACATTGACCGTAAGGAGTCTATGCTCATTTAGCATGAATATAACTAATGTCATTATATATGGTACAATTGAATACAGATTAGTAGAGTGCATTAAACAATGGTAATATTAAACTGAAATTTTAAAAAAGTGCAGTCATCAGACCCCATTCATCCTTTCACAAAGCTTCCCACTATACAGTCCACCTAAAATTATTGGAACGGCAAGGCCGATTCATTTATTTGTGTTATAAACCAAATACATTTGGGTTTGAGATCAAAAGATGGATACGAGATGAGAGTTTAAAATGTCAGCTTTTATTTCCTTTTCATTGTCTTGTTACATGATACAGTTCCTCCCAATTCCTTTTGATGCATTTCCCTATAAAGGGGCAGACAAAATGCTTGTGTAAACTTCTGAATTCATTTGTTGCTACCATCATGAGTTATAGGCTACATCATCGATAAAGATTAGTGATGCTGTTCCAGAAGAAGCCATGCAAGCCATGACACTACCTCTACCATGTTTCACAGATGAGCTTGTATCTTTGGATCTTGAGCATAGCCTTTCCATTACTTTGATAGAGGTTAATCTTGGTTCCTGGCTTAGTGGTTAGCACGTTCGCCTCACACCTCCAGGGTCCGGGGTTCGAGTCCCGCCAGGGCCATGTGTGTGCGGAGTTTGCATGTTCTCCCCGTGTGCCGGGGGTTTTCTCCGGGTACTCCGGTTTCCTCCCCCAGTCCAAAGACATGCATGGTAGGCTGATTGGCGTGTTTAAAGTGTCCGTAGTGTGTGAATGGGTGTGTGAGTGTGTGTACCCAGCCGTGTGACTGGCAGCAGCTACACGCCGGTCCCAAGCCCGGATAAATGGGGAGGGGTGGGGAAAGCAATGGCAAACTACCCCACTACTTCTGCCGACATGCTTGTGGTTCGCGTTGATGACATACGTGGGCCATAAAGTGACCGACGGTCGGTCTCGACTAATCGGTGATTGATAGATTGATAGAATCTTGGTTCCAGAACTTTTGTGGCTCATGTCTGTATTTCTTTGTGAATTCCATTCCGGCTTTTCCGATTATCGGTTCTTACTGCTGATGAGTGGTTTGCATCTTCTGGTATGGCCTGTATATTTCTGCACTTGAAGTCTTCTTCGAACTGTGGATTGTGATACCCCTGCCCTGTGTAAGTTGTTGATGTCACTGACTGTTGTTCTTGGGCTTTTCTTCTCAGCTCTCACAATGTTTCTCTCATCAGCTGTTGTTGTTTTCCTTGGTCGACCCATAAGGTGTCTGTTTCTCAGTACACCAGTGGTTTCTTTCTTTTTCAGGACATTCCAAATTGTTGTATTGTCTATGCCAAATGTTTGTGCAAATGATTGATTTTCCCCTCTTTTCTCAGCTTCAAAATGACTTGCTTTTCTCCTATAGACATATCTCTGATCTTCATATTGGCTTATCCTTTTTAATAACAAATGCAGTCTATTCAGGTGAAAATGAAGGGAAAAACCAAGAGTAGATGTTCAGAGTTATTTGTTGTTCAAACAATCAATCTAACAGGACACACCTGGGGAAACAAGAAGCACCTGTCAGTAACATGTTTTAATATTTTTTCTCACCTACAAATTGGGTGGACTGGTACAAAATGTGCTATGTTTAACACCCACTAGGGATGCTCCGATCGATCGGTCACCACATGGTATCGGCCGCTAATCACATTCTATGACTCGATTGGTAGTCTCTAAAGTTGGCCGATCTCACGAACCGATCGCAATATGATGACGTAAAACAATTTCATTTTACAGCTGCAGTTGTGTCATCACCAGTGTGGAATTATTATGAGGTCTTTTTTTGCTCAAAAAGCCATTTGCAGTGTATTTTTAAAGGCCTATTCAAATGTTCACTGTAAAATTAATATTTGTTGAGCTTATTTATTTGATTCTCGATTGAAACAACAAGCTACAACATTACTGTAAGTAATTTAACCAAGGCAACATCTGTGTTACTACTTTATCTGAAAAAAAAATGTTAACAGTGATGGTGAACAGAAAAATTACATATGACTTATATAAAGCTTGAACGATCGGGATCAATATCGGCTGATCATGATGACTAGAAATCTGTAATTGGTATCGGCTGCAAAAGGTTTCCAGTGCCAGAGAATGCAAAGCAGCCCCAGAGCATCACTGAGCCACCACCATGCTTGAATGTGCACTGAGTGTTCTTTCTTCATTCTTCTTCCTCCAGACATACCGCTGATCCATTGTGCCGAAAAGTTCCAGTACTGTTTCATCGCTCCACAGAACAAAATCCCAAAACTTCTGTGGCTCATTTATATGATTTTGAGCCGACTTATCTTGTCCTTTTGGGTCAGTAGTGGTGTACCTTACTGTGTTCATGAAACCTCAGTGCCTGTTGCCACCAAGTCTTGCTCCAGGTCTTTTCCAGTCACTCGAGGGTTTTTCACAACCTGCCTGCTCAGAAATCTGGTTGCAGCCGTTGATAGCTTCCTTTTCTGCCCCATCCATGTATTTCATGCATTTTCTGCGCTTAGCCAGTTCATGTATTTCATGTGTTCCAGCTCAAGCACACCTGGTGCAACCAATGAAGCCCTTGATTAGTTGCATCAGGTTTGCTTGAGACAACACCTGTTTTGCATATTTGTTTTGTTGTGAGAGATTTTATTCAGGGGGTTGAATAATTTTGAGACTGGAGAAATCATTATAACTTGCATTTTCAGTTGAATTTGGCGAAGAAACTTGAAACATTCATTGTGTTGAACTATTTCAATTGCTTTGTTCATTGCAAACAGCTGAAAGTCTGTAAAATTTGACCATAAACCTGATTTGCAGTGGAGGTTGAATAATTTTTACTGCAACAGAAAATACCAGGAAATAAAAGCTGAAATTCTAAACTCTCTTCTCATCTTGATCTTTTGATCTTGGCCTTGCTGGCCCATTAGTTGTGGAATGGACTGTATGTCAGCCAGTGAGACTTCTCACTCACATCTTTTGCAAGAAGATAATAGGGAGAGAGAAAAATGTAAGAGACTGGATTATTTGTAAAATAAAGCAAAGACAAATGGATAAAACCAAAAGACAATCAATTGTGATGGGATGTAATGACTATTATTAATATAAGCTCTTTGAAAATGCTTATTTGGCTTCTGTCATGTAGGGGAACAAATACAGTCTGCTCACCAATACGTTATCTACATATCATAAACACCCCAAAAAACTACATATGTATTTTATTAACATGGCCTACTATAAGCCAGTGGAGCTGTAGCTAATGAACCAATTATATAAAACGAGGGCAGAGGGAATTAGTTTAAAAAATAGTAACTTGTATATTCTGCACTTGTATAGGGAAATCACACAAAAGGTCACTTGAATATCAGATTAACCCCACCCCCCACAGATTGAAATATGTAATATGACAGATAAATGTGCTCATAAATCTCTTTGTAGCCAGCAAAGCATTGAGCCATAGGCAGCTGATTAGTAACTGATGAAAAATGAATACAAATATGAAAACAAAACAAAAAATTTTTAGTCTCCTAGTGATAAAGATCAAGCACAATAGGTACCACTCATACACCACAGCTGTTTTTTTAAGGTCTCACCAGTTTCTTCAGCCCTCACATGCTCTAGTTTAGAGGTTTTGTATTTAGTCATTAATGGTGTTAAGTGGCTTGTAAAATGTTTCAGTTTTCTCTAAGGCATCTACTCAATAAGGCTTGATTACCCAAGCCAACTGCTCTACTACTTCAAAGGAAAGGAATTGCATGTCCATTGCTACTTTATTTATCCTGTGAATTAACTGGTTTCACAGACACTGAAATGACACTGTAGATATTTCAGTGGTCATTTTTTGTAGCACTGGACTACAGAGCCTAGACATACAGTTTGATTTCAGAAAAGACTTTATGAGGCATCTGTGTTTCGTCACGTGAAGAAGAAGCTGCATCTGGGACAGTTTTGCTCATTGCGCAGCCTCACTGCATTCTTAACAGGCCAAAGGACTCACTGTACTGAGATTTATCTTTATCTGTGTAAGTGGACACCAGAGATGGAATGTACACCTCCAACATCCCACTCAGCGCCTTTAGTTACTTTAGTGACAGTATTTCTGAGATGATTATCAAAATATATGTTTATTTTGAACATTTTTCTCAAAACTGATGCATTAAACAGTGGTTTTGTGAAACTTTTAGTCGTGATGCATAATGCATAGAATACACTGGCCACTTGTTTTAGACACACACTCATAATTTATAGTGGTGCACTGATGTATGCAGAGCGGTAAAGGAAGTTGGACTTGACTACACAGGCAGAGGACACATTGGTAGTAGTGGCAGCTATATATCAATTATGTATTTCATCATGATATGATGCACAAGAAGCCACCATTTAATCACAAAAAACTGGGGGAAAGAAAGTTGTTTTTTTTTTTAACTGCATAATAATAACAACTACCCACAGGACAATGTTGTGTGCTAGTGACCATAGGGTTGTGAGTTCAGATCACATTTCTTCTTTACACTTTTTGCCTTCTCATTGTATGCCATCCTGTTTAATTTTAAAAGATTTACTGACAAGGAGACTTTATTGCCACAATGGTATATCTCACAACAGCTCATTTATTTGGGCCCAGCAAAGATGCATGGAATATTCAGACTTTCTGCTTTGCTTCCTTTCACCTTCTTTTTTTTTAGTGTCTTTTGGAGTAAAGCAGAGTGTGATTTTTCTCTCCTCTCTACAGGCAACCCTGGCATAGTTGGATTTTATAAGACCTTCATGTGGACATTGTATCAGGCATTTCACCAACGATTCCCAGTCTGGGCCTTGAGTCACGCTGGACACTGTGAGGCTCCAGACACAATGGATATGGTTGAAGGTACGACACCTACACTAGCTTGTTTTATACTGCTGATTACAACGATGGCTGTTTGTTACTTATGTTGGGGATGTCAGTTTCAATCAAGCTCAGTGATTCTTGCTCATATGCAACACTCTTAAACCTTTAAAAAAAAAAACTTTAGACTTGCTTTGTCAGCTCTTCTCTAACATTATTTGTAGCTTGATAGTACTCTGATAGACCCTGACATTTCTGTACTAGCATTAGCATATGTTTTTCATGGAGACTACAAAGCAGTTCTGCAAATCTCTCTAGTTAAGTTCTCTAATCGCCTTCAAAAAATTTGCAACTTGACATGATCACTATTTTCATTAAGACAGTAGGTGGCAGCAAACAATTAAGCAGGTTTTAAGACTGCAGTTGTTCCACGAAATATGTGTGGCATCAAGTAAGGGCTGTCGGAATATCCACAAGACAATAAGAAAATTGTGTACATTTTCTATTTGTCACTGTGATTCACTATTGCTTAATTGTAACCTAGATTCTGATGAATATTTTCAGTGTTCATTTAATTTGCTCTTATTTTAATGTAGCTGTAGACATTTTATGTGTAACACTAAGAATTTATGGACATCTTGCTGAGCTGTAGTTGTGTCATGGTGTGTAGTTTCCAGACAGATCTCAGGGAAAGGGATTCTCCTCACCACACTGTAGGGAGGAATGTTGAACGTGTACAATGCTGGCGAGTTGAAGCCGTCCGCTTCTTCCTCTTCTTCCTCATGCCAGTGTATGAATGTGTCCAGTATGTTCAATCATAAACCAGTGTGGACGTTTTTATTGAGCTTGCTACGTGGGAAAGACATTAGCCAAGCCCACCTGTAATAATCCAAACCACATACAGATGGCTTGGATCACCTAAAACAGCACTTCCACTGGCTAGTTTGATGGATTGGACAGTAGAGATGGAAGCTGGCCATATCAGGTCTGCAGGCAGGACAAAAAAAATAAACACTTCAGAGACCATTCAGTCCTTGTTTGAATCTATGCATATATATTGAGCACATTGTAAATTGTAACAAATGTAACAATTTATTCTAAGACACACACACACACACACACACACACATACACACACACACACACACACATATATATATATATATATATATATATATATGTGTGTGTGTATATATATATATATATATATATATATATATATATATATATATATATATATATATATATATATAAAGGGAACACTGTGGAACACTGTGTACAGGGAACACTGTGTTCCTTTTATTTTTTGAGCAGTATATATATATATATGTGTGTGTGTGTGTGTGTGTGTGTGTGTGCATGTGTGTGTATTGCATATATGTAATTATTGCAGCTATTGTAACAAATGTAACCTTTGTTCAAATTAAAGGGAAGACAGGAATTAGAAGATTTAACATTAAAATTAGTAGTGGTTTTAACATGGTATGTGCAATCAGACCTACATGATGTAATCCTCGAACAGTCGTCAAGCCAAACCCGGTGATATAACCAGTACTACAGATCAGCGCATTGAATCGTTCTTCTTTTAATTGTGAACAAATGGTGAACATTTCACCTAACCACAACCATAATAACACACTTAATCAAAGACACAAACGGGCAGTGTGGGTCTATGGCCAAACAAATGACAGTGAGACCAATTGCTCCTTGTAAAAATTTTAAAAGTCAGAGAAAGGTCAGATGACACCAAGGGGCAAACTTTTGCCAAGGCGGTACAGATAAAAGTGAAGATATAAAGTTGTATTACTTCTCCAAAAGCTCTGTTTCTGTGACACCCTTGATTTTCATCAATAGGAGGTTGAAGCCCAGCGGTATCAAGTACATAGGACACTTTTCCCCCTGGACCATTGTCTTTTCTCAATGATTCATCTTTCATCATATTCTGCCATTTGGTTCACAGATGCCCTTGTCCATTGAAATAGCTGCTTATGTTACAACCCATTGCTGAAGTTATCGAATATTGGACTGCAGCCAGCTAAGATGTTTGGGGAGATCATGTGAATGTTGAGCTACTTTAACCTGATCAGATTTTCTCCCTCTCCATATGGTGAGAAATTAAATAAAGTGGAAAAAATGTGTACTTAACATCACTGATCCCTTTACAGACATAGTGCCAGATTTATTAAAGTCAAAGTGAATCAATATTCAGTAATGGGATAATATGTTGAATCTTGTGCCCAATCAGAGAGAATCACCACAGATGTTTGACTCATTGGCTGGGAAACAAGTGTGGTGGCATGGGGGCATGTGGGCCACGAGTAGGGAGAATAGGTCATATCAACCATCAGATATTTGTATCAACTAGGCAGCATGAGTTTGTACAAAAGCGCCTCAGTTGGGTCCATCCACGGACAGCTAGCTTTAGCAAGCAACTTGCTTATCGCAACTGTACAATGGTGTATCAAATGCACTATCGAGCCAACACGTATGGCCAAGAGACTCTGCAGGTCATCTGTATGCAAACGTGATGCCCCGTATATGAAAAATGTTTTTTAAGGTGCAGGTGGAATTTTTTTTGCCTGTCCCAATTCATCTCATTGCTGATTATGGTTCACCCTAATGAAGTCAGACAGGGTTTGGCCCCTTGGAACATAACACAGACTGGGGATTGCCACTTAGCAGTCCAAGATACACTCTATCTTAATGAGTCCATTTTCATATATCAGTCTGAGTTTGTTTGTGCTTGTTGCTGTCAAAAATGCTTGATTTTGTGCATTCTTTTTTTGCAGAAAATGTTTTGACGAGGGGTGCATGGTGGCTTAGTGGTTAACACGTTCGCCTCACACCTCCAGAGTCTGGGGCTCGAGTCTCGCCGGGGCCATGTGTGTGCGGAGTTTGCATGTTCTCCCCGTGCTGTGGGGGTTTCCTCCGGGTACTCCGGTTTTCTCCCCCAGTCCAAAGACTTGCATGGTAGGCTGATTGGCATGTCTAAAGTGTCCGTAGTGTATGAATGGGTGTGTGAGTGCGTATGTGATTGTACCCTGTGATGGACTGGCACCCTGTCCAGGGCGTACTCTGCCTTGTGCCCGACGCTTCCTGGGATAGGCTCCAGGTTCCCCGTGACCCTGAAAAAGGAGTAAGCGGTAGAGGATGGATGGATGGATGGATGTTTTGACGAAATTGCAATTGTATGAAATTATTTTGCACGGCCTTTCGCAGTGATGTTTGTTGGTAAATGAGACCTTTTAGCTGTACTCGTGCTCAAAGTAGGCTTTGACCGAATGCACATTGTGACGATGTCTTGGCCGAGTTCATTGTAAAATTTGCAGTCATTTTGAAAAATTGCAAGTGCCACAGAATTTTGTGGAGTTTGCTTGATTTTGCATTAAATTTTCATTGTTAGCATTACTAGCCTTATTAGCTATGACTCACTGTTTTGTTCATTGTTTTATCTCTGTACTGTAGTGTTAACTCTCTGCTAGGTAAGGATACTTAACTCTTGTCTCTCCCTACCAGGTCAGTTTATCCCTCGATGTTGTCTTCTTTTAGAATTCCACATCCTTTATCATGAGGCCAACTCGTGTGTCTGTGGCTATGTGTTGCTAGCTTGGTTGATTGGTTTTGCAGTTACCTAGATTTACATTAATACCCAGCTCTGGTGTTGGAATCCTTTTCTCTCAGCAGTTCCCTGATTTCCCTCAGTAGCTCAGTAGTCTGAGGTACTTGCATGGTATTTTAATGACTTTTCATGGCTCAACTTAAATCAATTATTCAGGAGCTGAGACTATACAACAAAAGGCTTGTGAATTTTAACAGAGAGTCTTTTCAACAGAGAGTTTGAACATGCTATGTCCACAGCTGCATCCTGGAGGTCCTTCGAGGCTGGTAACAGTTGAACTGTCATGTTCAAATCTTGTCTCATCAGCACGTGAAGAAGCATATAGGTCAGGCACTGCTATCTCAAAGACACCACACTGATATATGCTCTAAACTAGCTATGGAAACCAGTCTAAAGATGGCACTGGCCTGAATAGGATTGCATGATGATGTACATCCCATAGCACACAGTACACTTTTTTTTACGCAATGCTGGGTGCAACAGAATTCACAATACCACAATGTAAAGATAGTAGTAGTAGGTTTAAGAGGGTATACACTTGTTCTAGCTAATAAAATGGATCAGAAACAGATTGGGTGTGGCCATTGATGCCTGTGTTGCACTGCTGGTAGTAGGTGGCAAAGTCTTGTTTGTGGCCCTGAGGTGGCTGGAACGAACTTGGTTTCCATTGCTTCTTTCAATAGTAGTCAGAACATACTGGCACCGTTCTCCACAAGGGGCTTTCTGTCCCAAATGGAAGTAGAGATTTGGCACTCTTAACCAGGTCAGATTAACACCCCACTTAATGAGTCTATGCAGGATGCCAAACTCAAAAGTGTACTTGAAAACTACCTTTGTGATAGTTATCACTTCTGCAAAGAGTTAGGGAATTGCATGCTTTGCTAATAAGCTTGCATTGCATGCACTGGTGTCCAGATGCCACTGTGGTGACATTGTGTTTGAATTTAGGAGTCTTGCCCAAGGTTGTATTATAGGGATTTGCACATTCAGCTTCAAGAGCATTCATGCGCTTGGGCACTGACATTGGGTGAGGACTCACAGCAGCATTCAAAATTATGGAAAGGTGTTCAGAAAGAAAGTCCTTTCTGATTGTAGATGCATGCACTTTGACACCCAGAGTTGCAAGATTTACTAGCCGATCGTGTGATGATATGTTGGGGTTCTTGGGGACTTCTTTTTGCATCACATGGTCTGCTCTTGGGCTGATTTTGCTAGGACGGACAGTCCTGGACAAAATGACAGTCATTTGAAATCTGCACCATTTGTAGATTAATTTCCTTATAGTGGAATGATGTATTTGAAATACTCAGACTCATAGGCATCCTTAACCTTTAGGAAGGCCTTATAGAACTCTTTAGATCTTGGCAAGATGACACCACACACCTCAATAACAAAGGGAACACCAGACTATGAGAGGGATATAAGTAAGACAGGTTCCACCTGCACTCCCTAAGCAGGTTCTAATCATTGGCACCCAATCTTCAACACATGATTTTAATTTTATGGATTTGAAGGTGTGATAAATGTAGGGGTGTACTTACTTTTTCCATATGACTGATCTGTTTTTTGTTCATTTAAATTAATAGGCACTGTTTCAAAGATGAACAAATGTTTGCTTGTCCAAATATGTCAAAAAAAAAGCAAAATGTTTCATTTGCATGGGGTGTATTTATCTTTTCACATGACTGTAGATGCATAATAATTATTTATATATGCATTTATCAAACTGAATTTTCTTTTTAACCTTCTCTTCCCATGGTAAATAAATAATAGAAATTCTTTAATTTTCATATTTTTCATGTTTATGTTCTTTTTAAAGTCAGAATAGATCTTTCTTCATTATATTAATGGTTTTTTTTGTTGTTGTTTTTTTGTCAGAATTTGGCATTGTCAGTTTTGAACTGTACAGTGCCTTGCGAAAGTATTCGGCCCCCTTGAACTGTTCGAACTTTTGCCACATTTCAGGCCTCAAACATAAAGATATAAAACTGTAATTTTTTGTGAAGAATCAACAACAGGTGGGACACAATCATGAAGTGGAACGAAATTTATTGGATATTTCAAACTTTTTCAA
>JAFFST010048905.1:0-10000 GCA_022414735.1 Noturus placidus | reverse complement strand
ATGGACGTTTTAGTTGTCATTGCAGCATCACTCCAGAAGGAGTCTTGCCAAGTAAGAGCACTTCAGAAATCTGTTTCTTGACATAGATATCCATTATATGTTGACCCTGTTTTATTTATTAGCAAATGTTAGATGGACATTCTCCAAACATCTGCCATGAGTTTTTAGGTTGGTGAAATGTTGTATCTAAATTAGGATGCAGTAACTCGTCTATCATGATTACTCAAGAATGATATTATTAAAGACAGCTTGACATTTACCCGGAGAAGTGTAATAACCCCATTTCAGCTTTGCTTTTAATGATAACTCAATTTCATCATCCAAATGGCATTACAAAAACAAAGCTGCCTTTGGGGGACTATTGGCCTGAAAGGTTATCAATTGATATTTCTATTGATATACTGTCACTATTTTTATCCCTAATAAGTATTTTATTACCACATTTGATGCTGGTACTTGGGATCGCCTGCATAAATGAAATCAGCATTAGAGTGGCAGCCAAGTGAGCAGTTGTTTCCCCAGTCTACAGAATAAAGTTTTATTTATTAGAAGACACATCTAATCTCAAGGGCTTTCTATTTGCTCAGTAATGGTGCAGATGAAGTGTTGTGAGGAAGGATAATTATGAAGCTTCTCTTCTGAGGGAAGCAGACCTGCATGGCTCTTTTATTCAGTTTGTGTGAGAGGCAGAGTGCTTTTTTTTCCTGTCTGTCCTGGGAGGTGGATGATTGATGCTGTGATGGATAGAGAGGCTCTGCCAAAGAGGCCTCAGTGGACCCTATAAGCATCTCTCTCTCTCTCTCTCTCTCTCTCTCTCCTCCTTGTTATGTTCTTACGCTGCATGCTTTTAATCATCAGCACTTTTCAGCTATTGTCACTTTATATATTATTTATTTATATATATATATATATATATATTCACACACACACACACACACACCATCCACTTTATTAGGAACATCTGTACACCTGCACATTCAAGATTCATGCAGCAACACAATGCATAACAAAGCATGCATGTACACATCAAGAACTTCAGGTAATGGTAATGTTCCCATCAAACCTCAGAATGAATAAAAAATGTGTTCTCTGTGACTTCATTGTGGATCCACTTATTCATTTATAACAAAATAAAGAGTGCTTATTTGAGTTACCATGGACTTCCTGTCAGCTCGGACCAGTCTGGCCATTCACCTCTTATCTTTCTCATGAACAAGGTGTTTCAGCCTCTCCTCTCACGGGATGTTTTTTGTTTTTGGAACCATTCTGTGTAAGACTCTGTTGTGCATGAAAACCCAATCAGATCGGCAGGTTCTAAAATACCCAATCTAGTCCACCTGGAACCAAAATCCATGCCATGGCCAAAATCACTGATATTACATTTTATTTCTTCCCATTCAAGTGATTTATGTGGTCATTAACTAAAGCTCTTGCCCTTTATCTGCATGACTGTGTGCATTGCACTGCTGCCACATGATCAGCTGATTGGCTAATGGCATGAAAGCGCAAGTGTACAGGTGTTCCTATTAAAGGGGCCGTGAGTGTCGTCGCCCATGTATTCAAATTACTCATGACAAGCTTTAACTTAAAAATGACAAGTTACTCTTCAAAAGCTTCATGGGTAGGTTTTAAGTGTGGGTGAGCACACATCATAGCTAAGAACTAAGCACTGGTCTTGATTTGTAAATGAAAAGCTGCTCTCACTCTCTGTCTTGCATTACACACATAATTAATGGCAAGTTGACAGGCTTAATTAAGAAAGCATGTTGCGATTAGAAGGAACTTCCTGGGTACTTTTAAGGATTTATTTGTTCGGAAATCCCTTTCCTTGAAATCGGGATTGTTGATGCTCTCATGTTAACTGCATGTGAAACATACATAGAGGACATGTCAAGCAAACATTGGTGTCTGACATAAATGAATGAGGCCAGCCTCCCTAGAGAAAAGAGATATTAAAATCGCTCTAATGTGGTCTATCATGAAGTAGTTCAGCTTGTACTACTACTCCACTCAGCTTTTTTCCCCCCTTTATTTTCTCACAACGTCGAATCATCGAGGGAATAAGAATTCTTAACATTTTCTCTCACCTTTCGGCCTTGCATTTTTTGGGAATGTGAGAGTGTGAAATCTGAGTACGATTGCTAAACTCTCATTTCACATCACCAGAGAGAAACATAGTTAACACTGGCCTGACCTGCAGTCCAGTGATGAAGGTTGTACACTTCCTATCTGGCGTTTTCACCAGACTGGCTGCATATCTTTTCCCGTTTCCTTTTCCAGACACCTGGAAACCAGGGAAAGAACATAGAGCTGTAGCATTACATTGAATGAAACACTCCATCAAACTATGTTTATGATTATTAACCATTTGGCTTTTTTTTTTTTTTTTTTTTTTTTTCAAAAAAAATTTTTTTTCATCATTTCTGCTTTCATAATTATCTAGACAAAGCATCTGTTTTAATGCACTAAAAGTTGTTGCTAGGGAGAATAGTTTGTAAGCACTTCTGTTTTATTGCATAGTGTAATACAGAGAACACCATATATACACCGATCAGCCATAACGTTAAAACCACCTGCCTAATATTGTGAAGGTCCAGCCCATAAACAGCTCTGACCCATCGAGGCATTGACTCCACAAGACCTCTGAAGGTGTGCTGTGGTATCTGGCACCAAGACGTTAACAGCTGATCCTTTAAGTCCTGTAAGTTGCTAGGTGGGGCCTCCATGGATTGTCCAGCACATCCCACAGATGCTCGATCAGTTTGAGCATCTGGGTAATTTGGACGCCAGTTCAACACCTTGAACTCTTTGTCATGTTCCTCAGACAATCCCTGAGCAATTTTTTGCAGTGTGGCAGGGAGCATAATCCTGCTGAAAGACGCCACTGCCATTAGAGAATACCATTGGCATGAAGGGGTGTACTTGGTCTGTAACAGTGTTTAGGCATGTGGTACGTATTAAAGGCTCAAGACTTCCTAATAGACCATTGCCCAGGGAATCACACTGCCTGCGCCAGCTTTTCTTCTTCCCATAGTGCTTCCTGGTGTCATCTCCTCCTCAGGTAAGTGACCCACACCCACCCACATGACCGTCACAGGCCACCTTCTTCCATTTCTCCATGGTCTAGTTCTGATGCTCACATGCCCATTGTACGAGCTTTTGGCATGTGCAGCAAACTGCAATGAACTCTCTGTAAATATAGATTTAAATAATATTTAGTCTTGGCAAAACTTTGATCACATTTTGGCCTGTGCTAATTTTAGTTCTGGAGTATAATGCTATTCTCTCTTAGAAGATGGTATCTAAAAGGTAATGTCATCCAGTAGCAGTTACACAACAGGAAACTAAAACTTGTTCTGTGAAGCATAAATCAGACCGCAATGGAACCTGGAAGCAAATATGTCCTTTTATAAGCTAAGCTTTGGTTTTTAGAAGGCGAGGCACAATTACTCTACACACCACCATGCATGTTATATTAACTTCATATGTGAACTTCACCTTATAATAGTGGCCTAGTTTGTAAAGAAATAGTGTTGGCACATTACTGAGTATAAGATAGTCACCTTAGCAAGAGTTCAGGCATGTAAGTGTTTAAAAATGAAACCTCTCGGTTGAAGAACATTGGATAGAAACCCGAAGGCAATAAAATGATCGAAATGAAAGTCATACGGAGGCTGAAATATGTTAGCTGTTTTGAAGTAACTCTAGAACATCATATCATAGCTGACCAGATTCCTGATTTTCCATGCTGTGGATTGGTTTATGAACGGTTTTATTGAATGATATTGAGGTTTTGCTTCAATCCATAGTCAAGACATTAATGTTGAAATCTAAGAAATATCCTCTCTGAAGAGCCCTTCCAACATTCCTCCGATGTTGGTTTTCGCTTGTTGTATTATTTGCGGTAGTATGGTTTCCTTTTTGTAATGTCTTTAACTTGATTTCTAATGTAAACTCAAAATGAATTTTATGATGAGCATTATAAAGGAAATAGTACCGGTCAGAGTCCAGGTATATTCTAGTTAAATGAAGGATGTGGTTACAGTGTTGTGCAGCCTGGTCAGTCTGGTTTCTTGACCACAGGTGTTATTTCTCATAGAGAAAAAGCCACAAACTTTTCCCCCAGCACTTCCAAATCAACTATAATCCACAATTAAAAAGCGATGACGGATAAATCCCTTAAATTCTGCATAATGAAAGACATGTTTATTTCTGTTATTTCATGCAATTGCTTTTCTCTAAACGGAAGGATAATTCTGTATGAGGTACTGCAGAGTTTGCCCACCCACCTTGGGTTCTGTTTGGTGGAAGAAAAATCTGCACTGTGTTGTACCGGTTTGCGGTTTCCTTTCAAGACATGTGTTATTGAACTGAAAAAAAAGAGGGTAAAACTGTCTGGTTCATCAAGTTCATTTTTATTTTATCAAAGTGAAATGAGTAAGAACAGTGACATAAAACAGTCAATCTGGTTCAAAACAGCAGACAGGCAGCTGGCTGGATTTCTTCTCTTACTACTGCTTCTACTACTACTATTATTGTTATTATTATTATTATTATTATCATTATTAGTATTATTGTTGTTGTTGTATCTTTGTGGGGAAGAAATGTGCCTGCATGGATAAGGAGTATCTTTGTGTTTTGACTTTCCCCACCAGGAAAAATTATGTGTTTGTTTATTTATTTATTTATTTATTTATCCATGCATCAGTTTTCCATACCACTTATACTACACAGCCTGGAGCCTATCCCAGTGGACTCCCGTCAACCCATGCCAAGCCATTCCATGGCACAGACGCACGCACACACACACTCACAGGCTACGGACAGTTTAGAGATGCCAATCAGCCTACAATGCATGTCTTTGGACTGGGGGAGGAAACCAGAATACCTTGAGGAAACCCCATAGAAGGGGGAGAGCATGTAAAATCCGCAACACAAAGGATGGAGGTGGGAATCAAACCCCCAACCCCAGAGGTGCAAGACAAACATGCCAACCACTAAGCCACCATGCACCCTTCTTTTATTTGTTTTTATGTTTGTTTGTTTGTTCATTTTGGTTAATGAGGTTAAGGTTAGGGTTAGATTGAGATGTAGACACCGCAGTAAATAGCTTTTATTAGCTAGTAATTTGTGTGTGTGTGTGTGTGTGTGTGTGTGTGTGTGTGTGTGTGTGTGTGTGTGTGTGTTTACGTGTGTACCATCTATGAGGATTTCTAGAAAATGTACCACAAAAACTTTTAAGCATTTTTGCACAGACTCAGTTTTTAAGTTTAATGTTTACAGGCTGTATTTTCAAAATGTATCTACAGTATGATTAAATGGTAATAGTTATTGATAGTTAGACTCCAATCATGTTTTTTTTTTCTTTTGGCTTTAAGTGTAGCAAAGTATGTTCATTTAATTTTTCATTTTGTCAATACACTGGTGTATCCTAGCTGATTTTCTAGATGAGTCAGTGCATGTGAATTTGTGTCTCCTTTACGTCTTCTTTCTGATGTTAACTGGGTGCATGTGTGAGGATGTGTAAATTGGGCTGGAATGCTATGTCCTGCCAAACCCCCGAGTCCAGACACCCCCCTAGAGATAAGTGAGATAGACCAGGGGATGTCTCGCTCATCACTGCCCCAAGACTGGCACACACATCTCTCTAGCTAAATCTCCTTTATTTTTCTGTCTGTCTCAGTCTCACTCATTTGTTCCTTTATTGATTGATTTATTTATTTATTTATTTATTTGCATTAAAGTAGTTCTGAGTTCTGAAGCTGTGTCCCATTTTATCCATTGCTTTTGTACTCTGAAAATTGGGATGTGCAGCATTACTGGCGTTAAATGGTGTCAGCAAGTTGAGTCCATATTGTGTATGTAGCTCTGAAAACTCTGAATAGTAAAATATGGCCAGTCGCTGAACACACAGGACTGCTACTTCCTTCTGTAGATGTTGAAAGATTATTCTTTCTAACCCATGTCTGAACTTGTCTTTAATTTTCAACCTGAGAACCCAACCAATTTCTAAACAACTTAATAAGAAACAAGATCAGACACTCTAGTGTCTAGTCATCCCACTTATTTGCACTGCTCCACATCCAGACTTACCCTTTTTAATGTAATGCAATTAAATGTTCCAGGTCATAGTACACAGCTTCAACCTCAAGACAAAGACGATTTGCTTACACTGAAAATCATTCGTGTAAACAAAGGTGTTTTGTACCATGTACATGCAGTTTACACTAGAGCAGTGCAATTTATTGTTTGTAAGGTGGAACTGCAATATTGGCCTTTGATATCGCAGAAAAACTGCACAAATCACTAAATGTCTTTTTGTTGTTTTGTTTTGTTTTGTTTTTTGCTGTGAGCATCCTGAACGATCTCAGATGTTGCAGATGAGTGTCCCTGTGGCTGTTTTGATGAATCATATTTACATGATCCGACAAACGTAAATAATACTGATCAAAATAATGCAGGCCAGTCTTCCAGCATTGCACGTTAAGGGGCTTTACCAATGTGTTTTTAATACATATCAAGACATATCGCAAATGCAATACATAGTGTTACACATTGTAAGATCTTTTGTCCATATTGTGCAATAGTTCAGACCAGGGATGTCCCATTTTTGTATGATTTTGCACGTCCTTCATGTCGTAGCAATGGTTCATTAAGGATCACTATATTGTACATTTTCAGTGGCACCATATGGAAATGTTGTGGTTTGGATTGCTGGACCAGAGGCATAATGATGACATCTGGAATTTTAATGTTTGTTTGAGGAAGATGAAATCTCAGGCTGAGTATTCCATGTATTCCAACTACATATATATATATATATATATATATATATATATATATATATATATATATATATATATGCACACACACATACATACTGTACAGTGACCTTGAGTTTTAGTAAGACACTATATGCAGTATATCACCTCCTACAGCCTCAGAATGTGAGTGAAATACTTGTGTAAAGTGAAAAAAGTTGTGTAAAGGTCCAGTGTTGAACGGGTAAGCAGAAAAATAATCTCATATATGATAATTTTTCTGCATAACCGGCCAACAATGAACCTTTACGCAAGGTTTATATTCACCTTTTTCCTTGTTCCATAAATCATCTATTGTACTGTTGCGTAAGACCCCAGTCACCTACACCCTAGTGCTGTTGATGCTTAACTGGACTCTCAGATATTAGCAACCTGCCACTAAGGATTAACTATGTACTGAAAAATTGTAGTTGATGTTGATCTAAATAGGTACTGTTTGTGATTTGAGCAGTTATATGATTTTCTTCCCTTCTTTAGGGGTTAAAGAAAAAATATATGTCGAACACACTTTTTTAAAAAAATTTTAGACAGCTAAACTTTTTTGTGTGTTCCAAACTAAGTTGTTCCAAACAAAGTGAACAGTGTTTTATTAGTGTATTATTATTATTATTTTTTTTATTATTATTATTATTTATTTATTTTATTTTATTTTTATTATTATTACCATCATCATCATTTGGAGAGCTGTTGTATGGATGGCTGCTCAAACCCTTGGTTCTTCTGGCTGAACAGACCTGCCTTCATGCACACACTGATTTGTGCCCATAGACTGAAATATATGTGTACACCCTTTGCCTTGGAAAGAGTGTTAGCAAGCCACAGCCCATGCTGAAAGGAAAGTCCCAATGATCCAATGATGCAACACTGTCTCCTATACATTTGGCCAGCTACACACACACACACACACACACACACACACACACACACATATATATATATATATATATATATATAGGCAATAGAATCACTTGCCAGGTCATCATGTCAGGCAGTGCACATTAGCTCATGAATCGTGTTTGGGTGTGTGTGCAAGTCCTCTACAACATTTTCAGGGGATGTGGAACAAAATATCAGCTACAGTTTGTATTTATGTAGGGCAAAAAAAAAAAATACTGTACTTCAACTAATGCTTTTAAGAACGTGTCTTCTGCTAATGTAGGTAAAATTAAAGGCTTCGGGTTATTGTCAATCCAAAGGACTTTGCAAAGTTCCTCTTATGTCTTCTCCTGCAAAAATTGCTCTGATTTAGATTTTTTATTGTTTTAAAAATAAATAAATAAACAAACAAACAAATAAATAAATAAAAAACAATCACTTTTAAATAATAAGCAGGCCTGCTGTAGAAGAATGCCTAATCATATTAAAGGGAGTAATTACTACTACATAACTACAATATATATCCCCCCGGGATTTCCGCCTATGTTTATGCATATATGGAAAGTCAAGAAATATGCGGAAGCACCCACTTTCCTTTAAAATGGTGTGAATTATTTGACATTGAAATATACCTTTTGAATAAATGCCTCACAGTGTATTAGGACACGTTTTTTATTAATTAATCTAAAGGCTGAATGTAATTGATGCATATTAGTGTTGTAACCAAATACGAATACTTGGTTGTAGGCAGGTATAAACAAATGAAATAAATGTGCAAGCAGGATTGTTTAAAAATAAATAAATAAATAAGAAACAACCACACCATTTTGAACGTGCGTGAGGTTGAGGAACTGTCAGAGCCAGAATTCATAGACCATGCTGACAGTGCTGACATTTCTGTATTTCTGTTTTCCTCAGTTTCCAGGGACAGTGTGTCAGTGTGTCATATTCGATTACCAAAAACAAATCTAGTTTAGGCCCACTTTGGGCTTAAATCCAGATACCGATATGGATATTTGGAGCACTGCTGTTCTAGAAAAAAATTATTCAGGATGAGGAATTGATTATTTTCAGCATTTTCTGAAGTGTTTTATTCTTCTTATTCCACAGCAGTTCCATAGCCTGTGCTATCAATTATTTATTTAATAAAAAGTGACTATGTAGCTATAAACAGTTACTGAGGTTTCTGCTTTTCACTCTTTAGTTTAGTAAATAAGGCAAAACGATACAGCTTGACATGCAGCTTGTTTTCCCTGAAGACTTTCCCATGCTGCGAACAATTGTGCACTTTTGCAAAGACAGATGGGAGCGTGTTTATTCATCTGATTTGTTCGTGTGATTTTAAGGTGCCGACTGTTTCACTAAACAACATAACACATGAGGACGGATCATTTTCAGCTTAAGAACGATTTGTTTTATTGTTGGATCACTGAGGTGTTTTATGTAAGGAGGATTCAGTTAGAGTGTGTGTTCTCTTTCCCCAATGCTCTGTTTCTGTGCTTTCTGACTGGGTTTTTTTTTTCTTCTTCTTCTTTCCTTTCACAGCTAATGCTATGTATATGGGGAGTCAAGAAATGAGGATGGTGCTAGATCGAGATAACTTGACCATACAGCAACATCTTGACAAGGTATATTACGGTGAACAGCCGGTATATTACTACTGGTTAATGAGTGTATAATACAGTGTTATGAATATTAGTATTGTCAGGTTTTCCACAAATTTTTTTTTATTTATTTATTTATTTATTTATTTATTTATTTATTTATTTTGAGATTTCAGATATTCCCAAGTGGCCAAAAAAAGGGCTCAATAATCTTATAATCATCCATAGTTTATTCCAATAAAGTTCAAAGAACACAAGATCAGAATGAGTGCTCATGCTGTCTCGCTCTATCCGGAGGCATGAAGAACGTATCGAGCGTGTGTGTCAGCTGGTGTGTTTTTGATGCATTTGGTCTGATGCTAACCAGAGGCCTCATGCATGCAGAGAGGTGGGACATGACTGGCTGGGATGTCAATGACTGGTGCACTTTATCTGTCATCAGTTAAAAAGGTGATATCATTGCTGCTCTCACTCTGCTTCTCGTACACACCACATACTTTAACCCTAAGTGTCACAAGACATACAGCACCTTCCTGTTATGTTCTGTTGAAAAGACAGAGCTCAAAGATGGCACTGCTGTAGTCACAGCAGAGGCACACTTAAGGAAAATCACTCAGCATTTGTCAAATGGCGTTCAAATTACATTACACACACACACACACACACACACACACACACACACACACACCACATCTCTAT
>JAFFST010048899.1:0-14834 GCA_022414735.1 Noturus placidus | reverse complement strand
GAGCCACTGAGTGCTGGAGGGAGGCTTTGTAGATTTCCAATGGAAAAGAAGGCGCCGTCTTGCTAACAACAAAGTGAATGCCAAGAGATCTAATTGGTTCGAGGTATACCTGTTATAATCCTCTGGATACCTTAATATGGCAATATGGGGAGAGGGCTTAACAGCAACAGATAGTATTTTAGAAATACTATCAAAATACGTCTGCCAACAGGAGAATAATAATGGGCAAGAATAGAACATATGAGTTAGGTTGCAGGGAGAGGCATACCATTTATCACATCTGTCAGTAACAGTGGGATAAATCTGTGATAGACGTGTTTTGGAGAAATGTATCCTGTGCACTACCTTGAACTATATCAAAGAGAGATGAGCACAAGATGAACTTGAGTGGATCTTGGTAAGGGCAACGTCCCACCAGGTTTCATTTAAGGCCAACCCCAGTTCGCCCTCCCAAGCATCCTTAATTTTGGTAATAGGTGAGCTATCGTAGGATAACAGTTTATTATAAATTTTGTAATAAAAAGAGGAACCTAGGCAGAACATTCATTTTTACTGTGTTAATTCTTCCAATAAGCGACAGAGGTAAAGACCTCCATCGCTGACGGTCAGTTTTGATTTTAGCCATCAACGGGGAAAAATAAGCAGAGAAAAGAGAAGTCAGAGTGCTGGTTATATTGACTCCTAAATACTTAAAGCCAGAGGGACTCAATTTGAAGGGGATATCAGATTGATTTAATTGTAATGCCAAATTATTAACTGGATAGCACTCACTCTTGGAAATGTTAACTTTGTAACCTGAGAAAGAACCAAATCTTTGGAAAATGGAGAGAATTTCAGGTAAAGAGCGACTTGGGAGGGAAACATACAGTAATAAATAATCCTCATAAAGGGATAGTTTAAATTCCATTCCTAAATGTGATATCCCAGTGAAAGAGGGGGAGGACCTCAGATAAATTGACAAGGGTTCTATAGCTAATGCAAAAAGAAAAGGAGACAAGGGACAACCCTGTCGAATGCCACGGGATAAGGTAAAATATTGTATCCCATTGGTGAAGATACTGGCTTGCGGGGAATGTGTACAGAAGGCGTATCCAAGAAATAAATGTATTGCCCAATCCAAATTTATGTAATACTGTTAGCAGGTAGTCCCATTCAACCCTGTCGAACGCTTTTTCAGCATCGACTGAAATCAGTAATTCGGGGGTTGTAGTGGAGTTTTTGGAGTAGATAATGTTCAAAGGGGTGCGGACATTGTAAAACAACTGACTCCCCTTTATAAATCCAGTTTGCTCCTCTGAGACTATGACAGGAAGAATTATTTCCAAGCGACTGGCCCAGGTCTTAGTAAGAATCTTAGCATCCGCATTCATCAGAGATAAGGGTCGATATGAGCTACAGAGATCCAGATCTTTATCAGTTTTTAAAAGCAGACTTATAGTGGCCTGTCGTAAGGTAGGAGGAAGAGAGCCCTCCTGCAGAGACTCCTGATCTACAGAATGTAATAAAGGGGACAGTTTAGATTTAAATCTTTTGAAAAATTCTACTGGGAATCCATCAGGACCAGGAGCTTTATTGCTTTGCATGCTATTTATGGCTAGGTTGATTTCCTCTAAAGTTAAAGGTGAGTCGAGATCTTCAGCAACCTCCGGGTTAATGACAGAGAAGTTGAGACTGCCTAAAAATGTATTCAGTTCAGAAGTCCCAGATGAAAATTCCGACGTATATAATGAGGAGTAGAATGAGCAAAAGACTGAATTAATGATATTGGGGTCTGTATGGAGTATGCCAGATGCATCTGTTATTTGAGGGATTATGCGCGAAGCTGCCTGACGTCACAGTTGGTGTGCCAAGAATCGCCTCGCTTTATCACCATCTTCATAATACGTGGCGTGGCGTGAACGTAGAAGAAGGCGCTCTGCATCGGCAGTTGTAATGAGGTCAAATTCAGTCTGTAAGTCAAGCCGATCTTTAAGTAAAGCAGGAGAGGGGCCGATGACCAATTGTCTATCTATTATGTCAGTTTTAGTCAATAGCTCTTGAAGTTTGGCCGTACGCATTTTGTTTAAATGTGCGGAATAGGAAATTCTTTCTTTTCATTTGTATGCTGATGATACCCAGTTGTATATTCCTCTGAATGCTGGTGACTCCATTCAGCCATTGCTGGACTGTCTGAATGACATTGGTTAACAGATAATTTTCTCAAACTTAATAAAGACAAAACTGAAGTAATTGTTTTTGGCCACGTGAGATAAAGAGATGGTCTCATCAACGAGCTCCGTAATCATTTCCCCTCAATATCTTCCCAGGTTAGGAACCTTGGCTTCATTCTGGATTCTTGCCCGTTGCAGAATGTCCGCACAGTCCGCATCGTAATGGAGTCGGGCGATAATAAGACGTGGGCGCTCACCGGGTTTGGGCTTCGGCTGCAGAGTATGATGAGCGCGGTCTAAAAGTGGCGCTTTGTCCAGTGTAAAAGCCTCCTTAAGCAGAGTGGAGACAGCAGCCGGCATGGACGAGCTGGTCGAGACCTCAGGGACACCGATGATCCTGATATTATTATCGCCATGATCTAGCTTCGAGATCCTCATACTTAAAGTCCACTCTGCTTAACTCGGCCGAAAGTTGCTCTACTTTAGCCTGTAGCAAAGCGATGTCATCACAACAGGTAGAGAGCGAAGTTTTGACTTCCCCCACTGTATTTTTCAGAACATTCACCTCCGACTGAATATTAGTAATACAGACCGTTAATTCCGCCTTTTTGGTCTGTAGCTCGGACTTAATAAAAGTCAGGTTTTCGCCTAAGGCCGCCTGAAGCTCAGTTCTGAAAATGGCTGCCATCTCGTATCGGAGTGAGACGAACAGCTCCTCCTTGAAACCCGGGGGGGACAGCGGGCATAACAGCACCCTCGCCTGGGGAAGCGAGATCACTCCGAGTCGAGGATGTAGTGTGTGGAGCAGGCCGCTGTAGCGGAGCAGATGAAACGCTCCCACTTTTGACTTTTGGTGGCATTTTGGACCGCAAAAGTTAAAACTACAGTGTTAGAAAAAACTCCACAACACTCCATCTCTCGCTCAGCCGGAACTCCCCTTGTTGGTTTTTTTCGGGGGTTGTTCAATTGGACTTTTAGAGCAGGGCTGAATTGTTAAATATAAACAGCGATTATAATTTATTATTATTATTATTATTATTATTTATTCTCAGTAATAACATTTTGTTAAACTGTATTTCTCGAACAAGATGTGTTTCTCAAACAAGTTTATGCAAACCCATGTTCTGCAGAAGTTTGAATTGCCATTACCATTAGAAGATCTTCATCAAATAATCTGACATGGAGAACATTACACATTGTCTGTTACAGAATTCAGACAAGATTTTATTGGGATCGTTATTTTTTGCACAGTGCAAAAATGTAATAAAATTATTAATCGAGTGGAGATTAGATCTTAAGGGTTTAACACAGTTAAGTGATATTTAAGTGACAATTTTCAACCTGTGTGTGTTTGCACTACAAATTGGGGGGGGGGACGCCATTCAGCTATCATTAATGATATGATTGATGTATTAAACTTCTCAAAACAGTGAACTGTATAGTCAAAAAGTTTAACAAGCGAATCTGTCTGTATATTGATTAAAACTACTATATACTGTACAGTATAAATCATTTAAAAGTAAGGACACTCTACTTTGTTTACTGTTGATGCTACGAGCAGCTTTGTTGATTTGATGTCACATGTTGAACTCGGGGTTGAGTAGGAATTCCTAGTTGAGAGGGTTTTCTTTGGTCAAGTTAGTAGCATACTTTATATGTTTGTTTTTTTATATATATCTAATTTCCTGCATGCTAAAAGATCTCTGGACCCTATCGTATGTGCAGGAATCTGTTAAAATATATTATGATTTTAAATTCAGTGAAGAAACCGTAGTGAATAATTGATACATTTCTTGGAGGAAAGCTTGGCTGTTTCAAAATAACTAGACATACTCCAGTGCCTTTATTCTTTGTCAAACATTAGAGCATTTATTGGTTAAACAGAGTAGGCTGCTCACTCACTCACCCAGTTAAGAGGAAAAAGCAGGAACAGTGCTCCCTTCCCCTCAAGGCACATACACATGGCCAAGAATAACAGAGTCATGCAGTCAACATACCCCACCATTCTAGTGGCATTGTGTTTAAAGACAATAGACACTAGATCACACTGCCTAATCCCAGTGTTAGAGAGCCAGATTTCAACACAGTTTGATGAATTCCCTGCTCTAAAACTCATAATTACCTTGTTAGTTGAATCACCAAACTGTGCAGGACTGAACCATGCAGGGTCTGGGTTGAATGATGATTGAAAAAGTACTCTTACAAGCTTACCAATTACTAAAAGTAAACAAAGAGAACCCAGTGAAATAAAGAGACAAAAACATTATATGATCCAATGATCCCATATTACATATCTGTGAGTGGCAAAAGTATATGAACCTCTGGGTTTAGCAGGTAATTTGAAAGTGATTTCAGTCAATGGGATGAGTGAACATCCTATTGTATTTAAAGAACAGGGATCTGTCAAAGTCTGATCACATGTTTGTGGAAGTGTATCATGGTACGAACAAAGTAGATTTCTGAGGACCCCAGAAAAAGAGTTGTTGATGCTCATCAGGCTGAAAAAGTTTACAAAACCATCTCTAAAGAGTTTGGACTCCACCAATCCACTGACAGACAGATTGTGCACAAATGGAGGAAATACAAGACCTTTGTTTCCCTCCCCAGAAGTGGTAGAGCAACAAAGATCACTTGAGAGCAAGACATATAATAGTCCCCAAGGTCACAAAGGAACCCAGGGTAACTTCGAAGTAACTAAAGGCCTCTCTCACATTGGCTAATGTTAATGTTCGTGACTCCACCATCAGGAGAACACTGAACCACAAGGGTGTTCATGGTAGCGTTGCAAAGAGAAAGCCACTGCTCTCCAAAAAGAACATTGCTGCCCCTCTTCAATTTGCTAAAGATCATGTGGACAAGCGAGAAGTTTATTGGAAAAATATTTTGTGGATTGATGAGAACAAAATAGAATTTTTGATTTAAAAGAGTTGTGTTTGGAGAAAGGAAAACACTGCATTCCAGCATAAGAACCTTATACCATCTGTGAAACATGCTGGTGGTACAGTACTATCATGGTTTGGGCCTGTTTTGCTGCATCTGGGCCAGGACGCCTTGAACAATAAATGCGGAATTATGCCAGTGAATTCTAAATGAAAATGTCAGGATATCTGTCCATGAACTGAATCCAAGAGAAAGTGGGTCATGCAGCAAGATAGCGACCCTTAGACACACAAGTCGTTCTAACAAAGAATGGTTAAATAAGAATAAAGTTAATGTTTTGGAATGGTCAAGTCAAAGTCCTGACCTTAATCCAATAGAAATGTTGTTGAAGGACCTGAAGCAAGCAGTTCATGTGAGGAAACTCAACAACATCCCAGAGATGAAGCTGTCCTGTACTGAGGAATGGGCTAAAATTCCTCCAAGCCAATGTGCAGGACTGATCAACAGTTACCGGAAACGTTCACTATCAGATTCAGACACTGATGCATGCACATCTGTACATCTGCACATCTCTTTATCTAAAGAGGCATTTCTCTGTGATAGAGAAACGCACCTGCACAGGTAGTGAGAACAGCCTAAAATATTTTTTTCATGTTATTGGAGCCGTAGATCAGTCATTATTTGTGCCATTTTTGTGAGATTTTAACAGACATTTCAAATCTGTGGGGGAACAAATTTTCTAACTAGCAACCATTATCAAATGCAAAAAAAAGTCAATTTTCTGCCACATTTAGACAGACTAATGTTGTGGTACATAAACACCATCTACCATCTTCAAATCCATAAGCATGTCATAATATTTGTTTTTCAGAAGCTGATGCATTTGAGTCAGGTGTGTCTTTGAGGAGCACCGGCTCTGCAACCTCCAGCTAGGCAGAACAGAAGAGGAGGACATTGCCTTAACTCCCCACTGAGGAGAAGAGCAGGTTGGGGAAGTCCACCTCCACCACAGGACTACGTTCTGAGATTGGTGAGAAACAGGACACCGAACTCCAAGAAAAACAGCACAAAGGAGATGGTGAATGTGTTTCCACTCTCAACAAGAAGGACACTACATGTGCAAAGACAAAACAAGTGCAGACAGCCTCTTCCAAGCCTCCTGTACCTCCTGTTGGAGGTGTAGAGAAGCAGGGTGAGGAGTCTCGCAGGAGGCGGGCAGAGGACAGGAGCAAAGGGAGTGATACCAAGCGGAGCGGGAAGCCCCTAGTGTGTCAAGGCAGCTTTACTATCGACATGCCAATGTTCCACTTGAGCTTCTCCCACACATCAACCAACGGCAGTCTGGGGGCCGAGAGCGCAGTGACTCAGCTGGCAGCATGGACATGGCCACCCTACTCAAGGACACAGAAGCTGTTATGGCCTTTCTAGAGGCCAAGCTGCGGGATGAAAAAAAGCTGGACCCATCGCCACTCCCTGGCTACCCTTCAGGACGCTGTTTTTCCCCAGAGTTGGATGCTGACACAATTAAAGCAGCAGGTAGAACTGAAGTGCCACAGAAGTGCCGTTCTCTCAGCAGTCTGCACAGAGAGAAAAGAAACATGAGCTCATCTGGAAAGGGCACTAATTCACGGGAGCGACTGGATAGGAAAGCCAAGCCCAAGGCCTCAGATGGGCACCTGGATACCCGTCACTCTGCCCATACAAATCAGAGGGCCCGCCAGCCCACCATGGAACTGACAGATGATGAGCAGACATCCTCATTGCCAATTTCTGAAATACTCTCTGATGACCAAGAGAATGGGTGTAACCCTTTCACCTTCACTGATGACTTGCTGCACTCCAAACCAGATTCGTTTAAGGATGCTAGGGCTGGTAAATCCAGCAGGACACCCCAGGCCAGCACTGCCACTATGGGCAAGCCTCAGTTGACTCAGCCTTGGCCCATGAGAGCATCTCTTCTGAGACATGATTGACTTGGAGACACAGACCTGAAAGATGCGGACCGGGTGTCAGTTGCATCCGAAGTGTCCACAACCAGTTCCACATCCAGGCCACCATCAGGCAGGAAAGCACCATTTCGCATCGACATGCTGGCGCAGCCCTGACACACAAGGCTTGGGTTCATGTCAGCGCGCAGCGAAGCCACACTCTGAAGCCACAGTGTCCCGCAGCACTACATTGAGGATATCATCTGAGACAGTTCTGAGACTGGGCTTGCTCAACACCAACCCGTTGCTTAGTCTGCTGGTACGCATCTGACCTCAGCCCGCTTTGGGGGAGTGTATATATATATATATATATATATATATATATATATATATATATATATATATATATATATACATGAAAATGGAGGGTTAAAGCAAGCATCAGTGACTGTTAAGCTCTAGGTGTTACGGGAAGTTGGCTTAAGAAGTGCTGGGTCATTTATTCTGTGATAATGACTCGATCTTTCCAGGAACAATTGCAGAACTCTCAAGCACACTCACTCATATTACTCATCTTTATCACACATCATATTTTTCATTCTTTCACAATCCAGGAAACTAAACATCAAACCACCAATCAAAGTATGCTTACTCTTTTAATGGAATATTGACAGAAGCCTACACAGACACACAGTAGATATAACCATTCATCCATCCACCTTCTGTACCGCTTATCCTTTAAGGTTGTGGGGAACCTGGAGTCTATCCCAGGGAGCATGGAGCACAAGGTGGGGGACACCCTGGAAGGGGTGAAAATCCATCCTTCTGGAAAGAGAGACACAGAGAGAGAGAACGATTAAAAAAAATGTATGGATGTCGGAAAAATTAAGGAGAAGTGACACGCACATGTCATGTGAACTATTACTCAAAATCCCACGGGCAGAAGAGTGTCCTGTTATAACCTTCCTCAGTCTGCTGAGTGGTGGAATTCATTTGACTTATTCACCATTTGCCGGCCGGGGTTGTGTCGGCGGTTCCTCACCATCACGACGGGCCTTTCGGTTGTCGTCGGGCTCAACGCAAGGCTGTCCGCTTCATGCCTGACCAATACGATATCCCAGGTACTGTGCCTCGGTCAAACCTAGGTGGCATTTCTTGGGGTTGGCTGTCAACCCAGCCTTCTGGATTTCCTTCAGGACCTCCCCCAGGTGAAACAGGTGGTCCGACCAGGTGGAGGAGTTGATGACTACGTTGTCCAGGAAGGCGTCTGCAAATATACGGTGGGGTCGCAGGACGATGTCCATCAGCTGCTGGAATGTTGCGGGCACCCTGTGTAGCCCGAAGGGGAGAACCCGGTTCTGCCAGTAACCTGTGCCCATGTTGAAGGCCATCTTTGGTCTCGCGTCTGGTGCTAGTGCAACTTGCCAATAACCTTTTGTCAGGTCCAGGGTAGATGTGAACCAGGCCCTCCCCAGTCGCTCCACGAGGTTGTCCACTCGGGGGAGGGGATAGCTATCAAACTCGGGGACCTGGTTCAGCTTTCGGAAGTCATTACAAAGCCGAATGCTCCAATCCGGCTTCAATACGACTTTGGTGAGGCTGGACCAGGGATTGTTGGACTCCTCTATGATGCGATCCCGCAGCATTTGGCTGACTTCCTCATCGACGGCTTTGTGCCGGGCCCTCGGGACAAGGTAAGGCCTCTGTCTTACCACTACACCTGGAGGGATTTTAATTTCATAGCGGACCAGCTGAATCATCCCCAGAGAGGCAGAAAACACATCAGAGAACTGGTCCACCAACTCGGTGAGCTCCTGTTTTTGGGTGGGGTTAAGATCCTCCTCCAATTCAACCGAGGTACCCTTGCTGTGATCTGTGTCCAGAGCCGCATACGCCGACACTACCGGGGCCGGTTCGACCCACTTTTTCAGCAAGTTCACATGGTAGAGTTTTAGAGTTTCTCTTCTACTCGCTTACCGGGCTGCTGCAGGCAGTAGTTGATGGGGTCTCTGCACTAGAGCACTGTGTACGGGCCCTGCCACCGGAACAGGAACTTACAGGAGCTGCTGGGCACAAGTAGGAGAACCCAATCCCCTGGTTGGAACTCCCGGGGCTGCGCAGGATGGTTGTACAACCTTCTGTGTTCTTCCTGGATGGCCCGCATGTGCTCCTGGACTATCGGGGTTACCCAGTCAATCTTCTCTTGCATTTCCTGAACGTAGTCGATGACCAAGCGGAATGCAGACGGTTGCTCCTCCCAGGCTTCGCGGACCACGTCCAGCAGTCTCCGAAGACTGAAAAGAGGAGCTCAAAGGGGGTGAAGCCTGTGGATGCCTGGGGACACTCCTGGACAGCGAAGAGCATGTAGGGAAGAAGGAGGTCCCAATTCCTTCCTTCCTCGTTTATCACCCGGCGTAACATCCGTTTGAGCATCTGGTTGAATCGCTCGACCAGTCCATCAGTTTGCGGGTGGTAGACAGACATCTTAAGGTGTTTCACCTGTAACAGTCGACACAGATCAGACATTAATTTGGATACAAAAGGCGTACCTTGGTCGGTAAGCACGTCCTTTGGATCCCCACACGACTGAACAGGAGTACCAGCTCCCTGGCAATATTGCGGGAGGTGGCTCAGGGTACCATGTGGCATTGTCCAGAATGACCAGGATGTACTCGTGGCCCCGGGTGGACTTGGGGAGGGGCCCCACGAGATCCATGTCTACCCGCTCAAAGGGGACGCCGATAATGGGCAGAGGGATAAGCGGTGCCAGCGCTGCCACTGAGGGCATTGTTGGCAGAAGCCCGGACCTCCGCGTCCATTGAGGGCCAGTTGTATTAAGGTTGGGTCTTAGACTTGGGCACCACCAGGAGATCCACCTGCTCCCAGCGGTGGCAGGCTCGTTGGTAGAGGAGGCCACCCCTGACGAGGAAGTACGAGGCAAGGAGTCTCTGATTAGGGTCTTGGTTGGCTCCTTCTATCACTCGCACCTGGGACCAGCAGTGCTTCAGGTGGTCGTCCTCCTTCTGCTCCCATCCAAAATTCCGCTCCCGGCTCACCTGGTGAAAGACAAAAGAGACAGGGTTCGCTTGTGTGAGGCTTACCTTCCGTGGTGGCGGCTCCGTTGTCCCATGCCAAGTAGGCCTGCCGGACTCGGCTCCTCTTTGTGCGTTTCTGCATCTGGCCAGACTCTAGAGCTGAGCCCTTCGGGAACCCTGGCCGAGGTTAACCCTGGCTAAGGAGCAGAGGCACCAGGAGGTCGGGGATCATGCTCACCTGAAGGGGCCAGACCCCAGCTTTACCCTGGATCTCGAACTCAGCTGCAGGAACTTCCCGGATGTCCCTATGAATGCAGGTTACAGGGAAAACCTTCAGGCAGGATTGTCGGTCGTGCGAGGGTCACCGTGCTCCCAGTGTCCAGCAGGGGGGTGACAGGTTTCCCTTGACCCACACCGTCAGGGTGGGGGCATTCTGCGGGTGTGGTGAATGGAGAGCACACCCTGCCAACCACGGCTTCTGGATCGGCTTGGTGGTTTCCAGCTCCAGCTCAGTGGACATGGGTTTGTCCACAGGGGTCACACAGACAGGTGAGCTCTGGCAGGTCCCCCAGGTGCCAGGGCAATGTTGGCAGTCGAACCAGGGGCCATTGCCCCTGAGAGGCTCCAGGCCGAGCTCCAGGGTGGCCACTATATGCTCCAGGGCAGTTAGGAGCTCCTGGGGTGTCGCCGGAGCATGCACCCCTATGGCCTGGCACGCTGTGCATGGTAACGCCCTCAGAAAGTGGTCCATGGCCACCTTTTCCACCACCTCCGTGGCAGTATGCAAGCGTGAGGGCTTTCTCGTGCCGTCAGTAAACGTTGCGTGCGAGCTCACCAAGCTGCGTCCTCGTCTGCACCCAAGCCTTCTGAAAAGAGAGACACAGAGAGAGAGAGAGTGATTAGAAAAAAATGCCAAAGTATGGATGTCGGAAAAATTAAGTAGAAGTTACGTGCACATGTCATGTGAGCTATTACTCAAAATCCTGTTATACCCTTCCCCGTCTGCTGAGTGGTGTAATTCTCCCGACTGATTCACCAATCGCCGGCTCCGGCACTAGTCGGCGGCTCCGCCTCGTCATGACGGGTTTTTCGGTTGTCATCGGGCTTGACGTGAGGCTGTCCGCTTTGTGCCTGCGCGGCAGTCGGTGAAGGAGTGACAGGTTCTTAAAATCAACTACAAACTGCTGCTCCTTGTACATGTCATGCTCAAAGTGAAACATGGCATCATACTATATATATATATATATATATATATATATATATAAACAATTGAGCAATCAGTATAGTGTAGTGAAATTTAGTTGGGTTTGAATCAGTAGCTTTAATATAATAAAAACATGAGGGCTCATTATCACTGATGAGTGGCATCTTACTCACCCCATTAAGGCTCCCCAAGTCCTTCATTTTGTGCTCATCGCTTGCTGGCTCATAGTTGATCAAGGCGTCCTGCTTGTTCACACTACGAGACTACAAACTTTAAAAGACATGAGAAAACACATTAGGTTAAGTACTCTTTTATCTGACATTTAAACTGTTACAAAAAAAAAAAAAAGCTCCTGAATAACATGTTGTCCTATCGTCCAAGCTCATGAGTTGGAATCAATTCACTTCAATTCAATTCTAATCCCTGTATAAATGTATCCCTAATGAGCATGCCAGAGGTGACGGTGGTGAGGAATACCTGCCTGAGACTACGTGAGGAAGAAACCATGAGAGGAACCAGACTCAATAAGGAACCCATCCTTATCTGGGTGACAGCAGATAGTGAGATTATAAATCATTCCCTTCTATAACTGTGTGGACATGGTCAAAAAGTGCAATTATGAAACCAGGAAATTCATTCTAGCTTTCACGTGAAGTCTATTTTGTTGAAGTTATCAGCTGTTCACTGATGGAGAAGCTGCCAATCCTGAAGATGCCACAGCCATCCATTGTTGAAAGTCCAAGAGAACAAAATTGTATTATTGAACAAAATCATTTGTGTATTCCCACCTCATGCCCAGTGTTGCAGAGTTAGGCCCCAGATCAGCTGTGACCCTGACCGGCATAAATGGTTCTTGTAAATGAATGATGTATGTATTATAGAAGTTTGGTGTTTTGATCAGGCATAGGTTTAATTGACAAAGCACAGCCAGCAGCTCTATTATTTGGTAGTGGTATTGGTATATTCATTGCATGTGAGTAGTTGTATGGTTTCAAAATAGAGCCTGAAAGTGCAGACTATAGTGTTAATGTGGGCATGGCTAATCCTCTCTTACCAGCTAGGTGACACTCCCGTTGTTGTTTTTTTTAATGGTTATTATTCTGTAGTATTTATATGTACAGTTGAGGTCATACGTTTACATAGGAAACCTGGATGATCAAAGACTTGGAGGGTTTTCTGAACAGTGAGCAGTTTAACCGTTCAGGACTATCACGAAACATAAACACAGTCGTCTGTAAGCTTTTGAACAGGTTCAATACCACTCCACAAGACAGGTGAGTCAGTGTACTTTGAAAAGTTGATAGTGACCGAGAGAGGAGTCAAAGCAGATGGAAGGAAGCCTTTGCCACACTTCCTGTTCCCCACAGAGTGCACACAGTCTAAAACAATCTGACTGTTCAGGCTGTGAAAGGGGGAGGATGCACTCTGAGCCAGCATGGACGAATCACCCTTTCACTCACTGACAAAGCATGTTTCTCCATTGGCAAGAACATGAAGAGCCTGTGGAAAGTGTTGCGAATAGAAAAAATGCAGTCAGACTTCTCATTCATGTGTCTTTAAACATCACACGTAAACCATCAGGGTCGGCACTCTCTAGTTAAAAGATAATTCCTAAACCAGGTCTTAACATCGACTCTCATATCGACTGCCTAGTAGAATAATAGCAAATGATTTGCTGGATTAGATGGGTTGTTTCAGAAGTGCATGTCTGCTAGAGCAGAGCTAGTTCATTCCAACATTTCCAGTGCCTAAAGCTCTTTCATGTGTGTTTAAGGGAATCCTTGGTGTGGTACAGCACCATGAGTCGTCTGCCACGTTGCGCTAGTTCCCAAACTCCTGCAGGCATTTGCCGCCTCTAATGATTTCCCTGTGGTTAGGCAGCTTAATCCTGGGTTCGAGTCCTAGTCTTCATTATGCAGCTATTTCTTGCTGGCTCCTTTCGAAATATATGCCAAGGGATATTAACAGCCATGTCCTGCCAAACTCACAGTCCTCAAATCCTCAGGCATCAGATTTCTGTTCATGTGGACATACAGAATACATTCTTCTAAGGTCAAGGGGTTTAGGAGTGATTGAATATTTTTTAAGGCGTTTATTATATTCCAAACTGTCCAATATGTTATATAAATAGGTATCTAGCTTGTGATCTTTTTTGTGTTGTTGTGGTTGTCTGCCTCCTTGTGAAAAAGTATTTGCCCCATCCTGATTTCTTTTGTTTTTGTGTATATCTCAGTGTTTTAGATACTAAAACAAATGCAACCTGAGTAAACACCCTATACAGTTCAAAATAAATTTTTATTGAAGCAAAAACAGTTTAAGAGGACTTACTACACATAATCAAGTTCTCCTGAATTTCAACTTATGGACTGAAGAGCGAACATTCTTCTTTAGGATTCTTCTTTTTTTCCCAAATGGTTTGAGGATCATCAAGGTGTGTTTTGGTAAAGTTCAAACGAGCCTTAATGTTCTTCTGGGTTAGCAGTGGTTTTCACCTCGCCACTTTTCCATGGATTCCATTTTTTCCCACTGCCTTTCTGATAGTGGAGTCATGAACAGTGACCTTTATTGATGCAAGAGAGGCCGGTAGGTCTTTTGCTGAAATGCTGAACGAGGCCTCCTCGTCCTACATCAGTGTCTGACCTCACTAATGCTCTTGTGGCTAAATGTTACAAATCCCCACAACCAGGCTCCAAATTGTAGTGGAAGGTTATTATAAGGGATGCACCAAAATGAAAATTCTTGGCCGAAGTCGAATATAGTGAAAAATTTGGCCGAATACCGAACACTTTTTTCTTGCATTTTTTTCCATTTCCATTTTGCCATTTTATTCACCATTGCATAAATTAAATAGTCAAAATGTGCTTTTTACTATTTTGTCTTGCTTTTCAAAGTAAAAAAATCAATTACAAAAACAACAAGTTTGAAATATTAAACACTGAACATTTATTTTTTAATTCCAGCAGGCATAGGCTACTAACAAGGCACAATATAACTTTAAATAAATAAAATGGTAAATGGCGCACTTATATAGCGCTTTTATCCAAAGCGCTTTACACTGTGTCTCATTCACCCATTCACTCACACACCAATGGTAGCAGAGCTTCCATGCAAGGTGCTAGCTTGCCATCGGGTGCAACTTAGGGTTCAGTGTCTTGCCCAAGGACACTTCGGCATGGGATCATCTGGGCCGAGATTCGAACCACCAACCCTACAATTAGTGGATTAGTGGACAACCCGCTCTACCGACTGAGCCACAGCCACCCAAATAAATGAGTAAAATAAAAATATTTTGATGCGGTCATCTTTGAGCCCCTTGAATAGCCGATGTTAGTCCTATAACTGACTGCTGAAAGAATGGAACACTCTGTAGCCTACAACTAAAAAGTGCATTGATAAGAGTGCAGAAGATGGTTCTATTCGGTTCTTACGGCTGATTATATTGGGGATATATACTCCTCACGTCCCTGTACACCTCGCAGAGTATTACAGTAGATATAGTATAGTTAGTGTTGAATTAATTCAAGTTATAAATGTTATCTAATGTCTTTCTGTATAAGAAACTAATTAAGGTAGAAATAGTGTAATGATTGAAAAGATCTATCTTATTATTATGTGTGTATCCATGCATAAAGAATAT
>JAFFST010048885.1:35716-45614 GCA_022414735.1 Noturus placidus | reverse complement strand
GTGTGTGTGTGTGTGTGTGTGCGAGCGGTCGATATTTCCAGAATAATCCCTCTCTTCTGAGAGACAGGTCCGTGGCTTTCTCTTGGTATAAAAAAAAACCTCTTTAATTATTGGCACCCTTTATTTATTTATTTTTTATTTAAAAAATCATAAATAATTTATAATCTAACAAAAGAAGCACCAATCTTCGTTCTAAAAGCAACCGATCGACCGTTCTCATTAGAACTACTCCTTTATACATTGCGGCATTTTCTCCGCTGAAAATTAAAGACACCCCTAAACAACCTGAAACAAACAAACAAACAAACAACAACGAACACAAGAACGGTGTGGATCGGCTTCCAAAAGACATCGTCGCTGTTTCGCATTTAAAACGCTTGGAAAATCGTTTATTTCTAACTTCCCCAATGGTTCGGTTATACCCGCTAACCCTGCCCCGTCTCCCCGGGGTACAACCGTGTGAAATCCCGCTCGGGTTTAACACACATCGGGTAACCGTGTGATCGCCGTGTCACGTCCCTTCCGTCAGCGCGGTGAGGGTTTCATTATGTTGTTCAGGGGAATCACTTCCTCACCTGTTTAACATGTTTAAAGACGTTTTAATTAAGACAGAATTCTAGACGATTCCGTGCTGTTTGCCTCTTTAACCAGAGCTGGAAGTAATTACACCGCTTTCCTGCCCAATAAACACAAACCCAAAGTGCGACGCTAAACGCCGCGGCATAAATAATGCAATTAGACGCAATAAGCAGGGATTGTGGTGTAAAGTGAGACACCAGCAGAGGATTTAAAGCCAGATGCTCTGAGGCTTTTTTCTTTTTTTTTATGGTTTGTTTGTTTACACTGGAAAGGTAGAACACACTCATCAGCTCTGTGACTGAGAAGAAAAGTCTCCCGGAAAGTTCCGCTGGCTTCAGGAAACGCAACGGCCTCGGTGGAGTATGCAAAGCACCGGGTGTATTTGCATAAGTTGATTTCTCCGACGGTTAGGAAGGCGTGGCCTCCTCGCTGTGGTTCTCCGTGGACAAACGGGTGATTATAATAACACCGAAAGCCCACAGAAGACATTCGTTATTGGAATCGTTATTATATTAGTTGTTTTTGTTTACATACCAAAACCACATTTGATTTGGATTAATAAAGTCTCGGATTAGATGATAAACCCTGAAGAATGATTCTTACCCCTATAATGCTCAGGCCTTTGAGGTAGTCCATCCTGGGCTGAGCCTGAGGAACACATCCTGCTAGCACCACCTTCTTATTCTGCTCCTGAGCCTTCCTGTCAGACAGACAGACAGACAGACAGGATGAATGTTATTACAGTAAGACCGTGTATGTGGACATTCTGGAACAAGAAGTGTATAGTGAACCAAGAAAAAGGAAATTGATGTGTTACTGCAGCGCATAAATAATATAAATATCCGAAAAAAATACAATGCAGCATCAGTAGCAACGAATAACAGAGTGATCGGTTTATTAAAAGAAGGAGGGACGAGAGGAGACCGGGGGGAAAGGGAAAAAACATAATGCTTTGGGCTGAGAGAGTGAAAACAGGTGAGGCATCGATACAGCAGGGGAGAGAGAGAGAGAGAGAGAGAGAGAGAGAGAGAATGTGTGTGAGATAGAGAGTGAGAGAGAGAGAGAGAGAGAATGTGTGTGAGATAGAGAGTGAGAGAGAGAGAGAGAGAGAGAGAGAGAATGTGTGTGAGATAGAGAGTGAGAGAGAGAGAGAGAGAGAGAGAGAACTGTCTCTCGGTCAGTTCTCATCACGCCTGGAACCCACACGACTCGTAAAGGAGGGATGTAAGAGCTAGGAGACATTTTACAGCCTCAATATTTTATAAAACAAAACTAAAGAGCTTGTTACAAACACAACGCTGGAAGAACAAAATGTTTCCCAGCACTACAGGATGGAGAACCTACTGGGGGAGAACACCCCTCACAATCAGAACCTCACCTCAGGAAACATCACCATAAGGAAAAACGCAGGTATTATTACCACGAATGTAAACGAAGCTGATTAGGGTTAACATGGGTGGAGCTTAAGTTACATTTGGTCAACCAATCACAATTGACATCATGTGACATCACCCCCGTCGTCGTCATCCAGCTAGCTTAACAGCTAGCGAACATCAGCGTAACGTCTCGAGCAGTATCTAGTCAATGCCTTTTTTTTGTGTGTGTTTTATGAACTTAAAAACCGCCCCAAAATCAGGACTAACACTAACAATATTAATATATTTAAATACACACACGAGCTTCAGCCGATATCCAGTAATGTCCCACGAGTCCTGTATTCCTCTTCTATCTATCTATCTATCTATCACCGATTAGTCGAGACCAACATGGCCCTGGCGGGACTCGAACCCCGGACCCTGGAGGTGTGAGGCGAACGTGCTAACCACTAAGCCACCGTGCGCCCGTATTCCTCTTACACCACCACAGCAATCTGCCAACGAGGACACTTTTATTGATTAAAGGACACTTTTGATCCGTTTATTTTAAGAAGCGTAAACAAAAACGTCAAAACTTAAAGCCACAGCTTTACCTTGGACAGCTAGGAAGCTCTGACACTGGAGACTCCTTCTGTCCCTGCGAAGGAGCTGTTACTATAGAAACGATAACGTATTACAACGAGCGCTTTAATACTTTAGATTCGTAGCTGATGTAAACAGAACGCTCATCAGGAGTAATCTCAGCAGGCAGAGGAATCCTGCAGGAACCGAACCAGATCCAAGACATCTCCATCTGATCTCCCCAGACATGTGCTACAGTGCAGGTCAGCCAACGTGGGCGTGTTCACTGGAATTCACTCAGACTCGGGTCCCACCGTGCCCTCAGTGACGCTACATCAGCAGCTCAAACGCGGAGTCCTGATGTGGCAAGTCTGTGCGCCGGGCGATGAGGCGGAGAACACCTCAGCGAGTGTCAAAATGGTGGCAGGGAAGAGAACAATGGTTTAACTCGGCGTAGCATTGCATCGGATTTTCTGAGCGATGGAGTTAAACCTGTGCAGATGTTCTGCTCCATCATTCCCAAAAAACTATCAAAACTTCACTTATCCGTCTCCGGCATGGGAAGAGTTCATCCTGGGAATGCAGGAAGCGAGAATACAGCCTGAACGGGACCCAGGTCAATACAAAGAACCGGAGGAACCCCACACGAACACGGAGAGAACCCGGACACAAACTCGAGCTAAGGATTCATCCAGGAACGCTGGAGCTGCGACGTGTACCACCACCACCGCTTCAAAACTGTTTTATTTAAACGCCAAGTCTTCTCACACGCCGCCACGGTCGAAGTTTATGACCCAGAAAGACAAGAACCACGACTGCCTCCTGAATTCTGACTCCCGAGGCAGAACAGCTGGAGGATGATTTCAGCAGAGCGTGCGTTTATGTCAGGATAAATGATTAATAAACGTCAGAACTGGGACTCTCTGCTCAGAGGACGTCTCCAGACGTCTGTCAGACTGTAGAAATAATAAATGTTATTAAGTGAATAATTCAACGCTGACTGCCAAGTTTACATGGCCACGCCTCTCGGGTACGGCGAGAACACGGAGACATTAACGCCCCGTTACCGGAGTCTTCGTGTCAAACACAAGAAACACTAAACGTCCAGCTGGTGACTCGAACCCTTCCGGAACCTTCTCCGAGAAACCAGAAGAGTCGTGAGGGATTAAACACGCACGTCGCTTAGGAACGCGCAGCAGCGTGACACGAGCGCAGAGTGCGACTGGACATGTGCGAGTCATGCGCCAAGCTGTCGACACGACGAATATCACGGACACTTCGAAAGTAATGGCACCCAGCACAGACAAGAGGTCAGAACTTGTGCGTGATGTTTATGTAACGTTTACAGAAGGAGTCTCCAGCGTCTGCGCCTTCCTTCGTGCGGAGGTCATGCTGTAACTCGGTTTTGCAGACATCTTTAGGACTGAAGTTTATAAGAGGAATAAAGCACCCGGGAACGTGTTTTCTTTCTGGTTCGAACGGGCGTGGCGCTAAATTCAGATCGCAAAATTGCTTTCAGAGCTTTCCTTTTTTATTCAGAACATCTGGGTGGTTTATTTGTTGTTCTCTAACTAGGCGTGTAGTTCTGAGAGCCATGAGGCAAACCGTGAAAACAGAGTACCAAGAAAAACAAAAACGCAGGAACCAAACGCAGCGCGACTTCAATGACTCGAGACACAAAACGTTGCAGCTCAACCGAATGCAACAAGAAACAACAAAGAGATTATCTGCGATAACCTCGTCATACAGTCAACAGAGAAACCTGAGCTCCTCTGAGCAGAACGCTGATGCCAGTATGTGCTGAGATAATCATCTCCACAAATCAAGTGTTTAACGTAAACACCGCTCCAGAGAAGAACAAGCAGATCACAAACATCAAACCTCAGGACCAACTACAGACCCTGTGCAGGTTCCCATCAACTCACCGAGCTTCGGACCCCAGCGCCTCCGGACCCCAGAGCCTCCGGACCCCAGCGCCTCCGGACCCCAGAGCCTCCGGACCCCAGCGCCTCCGGACCCCAGCATGTTATTTCTCAGGATAGGGCTGCACAATTAATCAAATATCGATCGCGATTAATTGCTTGATTGACGGCCCATGATTAAGTGAACACGATCGACTGTGATATTAACGTTTAAAGTTCGTCCTCCGCTCATAGAAAACTTAGCTACAGATCAAATCAAGCGCTTCCTAAATTTACAGCCAATCACCATAGAGTGGCGCGGGATGACCCGATATGATCAGCAGACATGGACACTGGACTGGGGGAACCCATGTAAAACTGATAAAATAGACAGAAAACGCGCTTACGTAGTAAATAAATAATTTAATAACTTCGTTAAATATAAATAAAATGAGAAATGAAAATGTTTAATTATTATGGGTTGCATTTAATATCAGTTTGACATTAAGCTTAGTTCACTATTTCCTCAGAAAGCTATTCGCCTTTTTCCTAAAATGGATCATGCTTGTGTTCATCTACTTAAATAAATATTTTATGCTTGTTTATATAAAAATTAACCAACACTATTTCTCATTGCTATTATTTAAACTCCGTTACAGTGATCATGAGTAGAGAGCTCACATTTAACTGTTTATGGCAGACCTAATGATTAAAGTGTAAATAAATAAAGATTGGTATCTGGATCGGTATCGGCTGTAAAAATGCTGATCGGAGCGTCAGTAATGAACACCATTAAACTAAAGCGCTGTGGATCTGACGGGTAAATGATCTCACCCAATCACATCCTATATGAGATTATTCACATATCTACACAATATACACAGAGCGGCTCGAGAACTGACTCCAGACCAGAACCACCACAGGGGAAGACGTCTAACAGCGTAGATTTAAACAGTCTGTAAAATGAAGTGAAAACATGACATGTAGTTGATCAGAAGGTAAATTAATGAGTCATGACTCACACTAGGTTCCTGAATTCTGTCATCATTGACCAGCTCCAGTTCTCTCATGCTACGTGTGTGTTATATCGTGGCATGAGAAAACTTAATAAATGTGAAAGTACAATAAAAATGTGTTGTCACTAAAATCAATGAATGGTGATAAATATTCAGGATGATCATTCTGGTCATAATCGTGCAGCCCGACCTCGGGACTAATTTTATTCTCCACAGGAATATAAAGACATCACGGACGACCTTGTGAATTCGGAGTAAAGTTCCCGTTATTCACACACGTGTACAGACGACACTACTTGGCCTCTCATGGAACAGGAGCTTGAAGTGAAAGGTTAAGGCTGACACATGAATCATAAAAACATGCAGGATTGTAATAAAAGTTTTACCGCTCGCTGTGTGTTCACGCACGACTGCTTCTAAATGCGTCCGCAAATGGTATAATGAGCTCGTAAAAGCAATGTCACTTTGTCAATGTCACGCTGAGGAGTCAAATCAAGACTCCTCATTCGATACGATTCATCCATGTCACAAGTCACATGGATCACACCAGTTATTCACCTGAATCCAGATACGAATCAATTGCTTCCTGACATACGGCTCACCTGATTCACAATAAATATTGCTCATCTCTATTTAATCTCATCTATTAATTAATTAATGATTTTTTAGACTGACATTATTTACTATAAGAACTGATTCACCCAATTTAACTGATTCACCCAATTCATGGACAGGATTCACCCGAATTGAGATGTGATTCAGTTGATTCCTGAGATATGATTCACCAGAAACCTGCCTCATCTGACTAATCCTAGATTCACTTTATTTAATATATGACCTGATTCATCTGAATCATTCTCCAAAAGAAGAAAGTCAAGAAACCAATGAATTGTTAAATCTTATAACGTGTGTGTGTGAGAGAGAGAGAGAGAGAGAGAGAGAGAGAGAGAGAGAACAGCTTGCACCCGGATATGCGTTACTGTTATACTGGTCACTGCTCATGATTCATCCAATTCAACCAGGATAAATAATAATTCACGTGATTTATTCAGGGTGTGACTTGGTCGATTCCCAGGATATGATTCAGCTGATTCAAAAACAGAAGAGGCTAGTATGAAGAATATAACTGATTCTGATTCACCTGATTCAGAGACTTGATTCATTTGATTCATCAGAAACACGACTCATTATTTGACACAATTCACCAGTTATTCATTTGATCTGGGGCACGATTCAATCGAGTCCTATGATGTGACTCAGCTGATTCAACCAAAGACCTGGTTCATCTGAAAAGCTCACCTGCAACACACCTGTTATCAGGATGTGATTCAGTTGATTCCTGAGGTATGATTCAGCAGATTCAACCACAGACGTGACTTATTTGACTTGTCTGATTCATTAATCCGATTCATCCGAGACGCGATTCTTCTGATGTATTAGATTCACGTTATTTATACAAATTTTGGTTCAACTGATTCACCCCAAAAGCGGTTCCTTTGATTCATCTGACTCACAACCAATCACACGATTTGTCTGATTCATTCTAGACGTAATACCCCTGAGATATGTGGGACGTGAATGATCGGATCCCTGACACACGATTCAATCAATTCAAGAATATTTGCATGAGATGATGAGGTCTTACTCAAGACGATAAAACACGTTTGTGTAAACATCCGGCGTCATGAGTCACGGCTTCTGCTCCCAGAGAGGAGCAGATAACACCAGCAGGTTCTGATGATGGTGTGTGCCGGCTGTCGATTGGTTCTGATTTCAAGACAGGAAGAGAATCTCGGGTTTATCGGAACATCAGGGATGGAAAAGCACAATCGGTGGATTCAGCACTGAAGACGGGAATCTGTTCACAGATCAGTGCCAAGCGGGAGAGCTTCTGAGGAGCGGATCTACCAGTACCTGTACCGCCGCTGAACCCGAAACAGAACCTGCAGGCAGGGTTAAAACACGCCGGGTCAGGAGAGTGTCAGAGAGAGAGAGAGAGAGAGAGAGAGAGAGAGAGAATACAGTAAACGATGAAGCCTCTTATAAAACTTCTTTTTAAACTCCTATTTATTGTTGTTGAAAGAAAAGAAACATTACTGATCATTTAAGACTATAGAAATTGTCTCACATAAAAAACGTTTCAATTAAATAATTAAATAATAATAATACACCAACTGAAAGCAGATGCTCAAATGTTATTTTTTCCTTATTAGTTTGTGTTTCTTGGACATTTTTAAAAACATTAAAAATGCCACATTTCATGGTGCGTGTGTACGTGTGTGTGTGTGTGTGTACGTGTGTGTGTGTGTTGACGTACTTCAAAAGCTTCTCATTCAGATGAGCATTAATTATTCTAAACAGCGTTTTTATTGAAAAATGTCAGAAAGCCAACACAATGCCAGCTGCCTAATTAAATCACTATTCAGTCTCTCCCTCTCCCTCTCTCGCGCTCTCTCTCTCGCTCGCGCTCTCTCTCTCTCAAACAAAAATGGAATAAAAACAATGACTTTTTTTCTCCTGCAAGCAAAAAAGTGGGTCGCTGGCAATTAAATAAAAGGTTCAAAGCAAGGTTCATTACATTAAGCAGAGGGAAAAAGAGAGAGTGTGTGTGTGCAAGTGTGTGTGAGAGTGAGTGAGTGAGTGAGTGTGAGTGAATGTGAGCGTGTGATTGTGTGTGTGAGAGTGTGTGTGCGAGTGAGTGTGAGTGTATGCGAGTGTGTGTGTGTGTGAGTGTGTGTGTGTGTGAGTGTGAGAGTGTGTGAGTGTGTGAGTGTGTGTGTGTGTGTGTGTGTGTGTGTGTGTGAGTGTGAGAGTGTGTGTGTGTGACTGTGTGAGAGTGTGTGTGTGAGAGTGTGTGAGAGTGTGTGAGAGTGTGAGTGAGTGTGTGTGAATAGAGAGAGAGTACTCTGCACACACTTGTTAACAGCACAGTGTTTATAGATGTAGAATGAGGTTTAGGATGGAAAGTGCTCGCTCTTTCTCTCAGCACTTCTCTCTCCAGCTCCTCGGAAAATCCTTTTCGTTAAGAGATTTAAAGAACGACGCAGAGGGTCGCAGTCATCACATGCAATCCTGCTGAGAGGGACTGGTTTAAAACGCCGCCGTCGACTCGAACGCTACACGTGCGGTCGGACGCGAGATCAAGGCGATGAGAAAGGTGTGAATTCGCCACGTCTACCGAGGGGATTCTGGGCTTGTTTCAGGAAAGGAAAGAAAAGGGCAGGAAGCCAATTAGCACTTTTAAAAATCCCCAGATTTAACGTCGGCGTTTTGGTTCCGCTGAGAAAACGTTCGAGGTACAATAACGTCACTTAGAAATCTCACCGCGACACGGATTTCATCAACAAGAATAAAATACTGATGCGTTACGTTCACGTTTGTGTAGAAATCTCTCTCTCTCGCGTGCTGTCGGCTCGTATCTAGCATGTCTTACTAGAACACGTGTCTGACAGCGGTTTCTGTTACCCAGGGGTGGAGCAGATGATCAATAAACAGCTCTGAGCATGTCCTCTGGTCTCAGCTTTCAGGTTCAGCTGTGAAGACTGCGTTTGGTGTTCAGAAGAATAACCCAAGGTGAAGATCAGAGAGCTGCCTCTGGGAGAAAAGCACGCCGTATGGAAGATGTCTTCAATACGACAGAGTAGAACACAAACGAGCGATGTCTCCTCACCGTTCCAATAGTTTTGGAGGGGATTGCAGCTGTGGTATAAGTGGAACAATAAGAGTTCGTTTTCTATCAACGAATTTTATTGGCTGTAGAAACATGATGAACCAATCAGGAGCAAGTATTCTCCCTGTTTATGTTTAACCACACTCTGAGCTCAGGGATATCGAGGTCAGGTGAAGCGTAACTTCGGTATAACTGACGTCCAACCCTCCCCTCCGTGATTTCCTGATGTCCCTCAACATCTGGCGTCTCATTTCCCGAACAGTGTTCAGGAACCTAAATCAATCCGCGTTCCCGATTTGCTCTGCGAGTCCATCTTAATGCCTTATGACTGAGTCAAGGAACGGTTTATTTATTTATTTGCGCATGTCATTATTTTAATGCGGTAATGGGACGACCTTGTAAAGGCCTTTGATCACCTGCAGAGCTACAAATAAGATGCAGATGTGAGCCACCTGTGCCAGTTTACGCCGCGCCTCCTCTCTCCACGCCCCTTCAGGAGTAAATTAGGCTGACGTTAAAGTCTTCCTCCTGTATTAGAACACCATACGAAAGGAGGACGCAGAGACGAGAGAGACTGAGCGAGGGAAATGAGGGGGGAGGGGTGGAGGGGTTCAGTGGTTCCTGAGTTGCTCCAGTAGCTGGGATCATTAAAATGTTGCTGAGAAATGGAGAAGTGTGTCAGCAGTGATGTTAGCACGCTGTCAGCTCATAGACAGGGAGAGAGAGAGAGGAGATAGGAGAGAGAGAGAGACAGAGAGAGAGAGAGAAAGAGAGAGAAAGAGAGATAGAGAGAGA
>JAFFST010048885.1:30716-33216 GCA_022414735.1 Noturus placidus | reverse complement strand
AAACTACAGGCAAAACAAATGACTTGGTATTGTTCTCCAAAATACTGTCAAAGAAGGTTAAGGAAGATGGGCGGGAACATGAAAAAATGATCAACAAGACATGTGAGTAAAACTGAGCGTTGCTGAGACCAGCACGTGTTGGTCATGTCACGCCCTGACTGAGAGAAACATCCAGAATGACTGAACATGTACATTGGCTGTCGGGTGTAATGGTCAGAAACAGGCCCCACCCCTTTTGGCTGTTCCTGAAAGGCTACGTTGAAAGCAACATGTGCTCGGTGCTCCTGGGGCTCTGCCTTTCAACGCACGATTGTGCAGAGAACAGACGCCTCGCAAAAGGTCAGTGAAAAAGAGCGAGGCAGCGCCATGCTGTTCTGTAACGAGCAGCTAGAACCCGATAGCTTTCTGTCCGTGTTGGTTATACAGAGAGCCGTAACTGCAGACACTGGATCCAGCAGCAGGTGGTTTGGGTACTCTCAGGGGGAAAAACTAAACAAAATAAGGTCTCTGTCCTAAAGAGGCCTTGTATCCTCACTCTGCCATGACCTGAGGAGCGTCCTCATAAACGATCAGTCTTTAGAACACAATCAGATCACGGACCGAGAGTCACTAACTCTATCCCCGGGAACGTGTCTTATTCCTGCCCCCGAAAATCTCAAACCCGATCCTGATTCACGAGCCGAGTGCAGCTCCTCTCGCGCTCGGATGCAAGTGGTGACCAGATATCAGACGCGTGTGTGAGTGAAGAGTTCAGAGAACAACGTGTTCTGATCCAGAACAACATCCCTCAAGAGTCTGAAGCATGAAGGAGAAAGTAAACAGATGAGTGATAAAAGAGCGAACGCTAATGACGAGCGCACGCGTTTCCAGTCCAAACATCTTACCGTGATGGAGTGGTCTGGGCTCGCAAGTTCAGCAAGCAAACAGAGGGGAAAACACACACACACACACACACACGCACAAGAAAAACATGGCCCAGAGTAAACAGTGAGGCATCTGGACTCGAGTAATCATCAGGACCGGAGAGGTCCGATCACTGCTTAACGATGTCCAATCAACTGATATCCCTTCAGAACCTATTGTTCCGTTTCGTTTCCACACAGTTCCACATCGCTCGATCAGTCACAACCACTTAAACAACACCTCTTCAGCCAGAGTAGCTATGGGTGTGGTTCAGGATCCTCCAGGTGGCAGGTGTGTGTGCACAGGTGGGTGTACAAGTCATTAAAAAGTTATTTGGTTGTTCCACTGAGGGAACCCTTCAAGCTTAAAGCAGACAACCCTGGAGCTAAGCTTCAACTATCCAAACATCTCAAGAAGAACGGTCTGAAGAGTGTAGAGCCCCCTATAGTGGCCCTGAACAGTTTAAAAGGTTCCATGTAGAACCTAGTAACAGAGTGTCTACTTCGAGGAGAGAGTTCAAAGTAGAGCAATGTTTAATTAAGGCTCCTTAGATTCCAAAAGAAACCTTTCAGAAGGCAAGGTCTCTGAAAGAACCCTTAAAGAACCCTCGAGGAGCTGTTTTGTCTTTTAAACTTCTTGGTACTTGGTCCACTCTTAGAGAAAAAGGTTCTTCATGCTGTTCCACGAGGGGAACCCTTAAAGTTTTGGAAAAGAAAACAATAATGTTGAAAGGGTTCCAAATGAACCCACCTTTTTTGGAAGTTAAGAACCTTCGGAACCCATGAAAAGAACCATTGGGAAGGTCTTTTGAAGAGTGTGGGGCCCCTGAAGTGACTCTGAAGCCTTCAAAATTGAGAATGCTTAAAAGTTCTTTGGTTGTTCCACTGTCAGGACCCTTACCCGATGTAGAACCCTATAACGGTGTGATTCCCTATAAAAGAGGAATTCCAACTAGAACACTTTTCGGGATGCCAAGAACCTGTTAATTATCCAATCAATAGTTACAAGCTCCTGCTTTTTTTTTTCTTTAAATCGTGTTCTTGGCGAACCCCTGAAGATTCAATGTAGAACACCTTTTTGAACCCAAGCACCTTTAACTATCCAACGAACCCTGCACAGAAAATGATGACTCATCATTTTCTCCTTTTATATCCAGAACCTCAGGTTATCGGTTATAAGCAGTAATAATGCGAAGGGTTTCCGAATAACATTTGAGCCAGGGTGAACGTTTGGAGAGCGCAGAGTCGTCACGAGAAACACAGCAACACCTGCCTGCTTTGCACGCTCGCTGCCAAACGGGAACGGAAAACCTCGAGTGCCGCCCATATGCTTCTGAATACATAACACACACACACGCACACACACACACACAGTACACAAACAAAAGCTGCCTCTCCCTGTCGCCTTTAAGAGCCCCGGGTGATTCCTGTTGCCATGCAGCTGGTATTTAAACATGGCTTTTTTGTCTCCATGACAAGAGAGCACTGTAAACAGCTCGAGGGGGGAGAGAGGGAGAGGGACAGAGAGAGAGAGAGAGGGACAGAGAGAGTGAGAGAGAGAGAGAGAGAGAGAGAGGGGGGAGAGAGAGAGAGACAGA